>JAEANM010009545.1:0-16302 GCA_017656035.1 Myanophis thanlyinensis
TATATTGTTTTTAGCTTAGGAATTAATTACTGATTGTTAATTCCCCTCTAATTCTCTTTTAAGAAAAGCTCCTAATGCCAATATATTATATATATATTTCATATTGGTAGGTAGTGTTTACAGTTCTGGATAGACAAACATTTCTAAGAGGCAGTAAAGAGAGAAAATAGCTGTCAGTGCTTTGCTACATTAGCTACAGTCAAGGACTGCATTTCAAGGACTAATCTGAATTATTTTTTATTTAACTCTTATAGAGAATATGAAGACTACTTGTAAATAATGGTAATGACCAGTGAGGATTGTATAGGCAGGCTACATGTCAGTCAAAACCATGACAGATTTACCGGTCTGTTTTGGTCTTTGTCTGACACTCATAGAATTCACTTGATCAGAAAAACAGCCTGTAATTTATGTATTTCATAAAACTTACATCAATCATAATAATTTAGGATAAATGTGTTACATAGATCCCCAAGTAATTCACTCCTACCATACAACTGTATTAAATTAAGTTCATTGGAAGCCTTTTCTAAATCCTATCTTCAATTGTTTTTTTTAAATGGACTCATCACAGGAATATTCATTTAAGCAGAACTTCACAGCCCTCAGACCACAAAATAATCTTTTACGGAATGTTTGTTGAGGGCTGGCTTGTTAGCCAGATAAGATATGAAACTGATCTGTTGCCTGGAAAGTCTTAAATGAAGGATCTCTGTAGGAAAAAGTATCTTCTTCGGAAAAAACATAAATAAGCCTTCATAGAATACACAGATTTTTTTTCTCATATCAATAGGAGTACAATGCAACATTAACAAAAATCAAAGTGGAGATTTAGGAATATCAAATTTATTTTGATAGATTTCAATTAGAAAATTAGTATTATTGGAAAACTAAATGAAATAGATCATGGGTAAAAGTGGATTTGTTCTTAACTCTCCATTAGACCGAACTATTATAAATCTATAATCACAACTATCGCTAGAAGTTTGGTTAAGATGGAAATATATTTCCATTCCACTATTCAAATGCAAGGATAAGTTTTCTCTATTAAATGTTTATTACAGAAGGAACAGAGACAAATTCTAGTGTGGTTCAGATTAAGTAGTCTATTTATCTTCATCTTCATAAATCATCTGAATAGTAGCATGTTCGTTATTTTTTAATCATAAGGAACATTAATTTTACATAAAGGATTTACATCTGGAAAGTCTTAAAAACTTTGGTATTAAGATTTAGAAGAGGAAATTAGTGGAACCAAGAATGCTTAAGAATTCATTTCAAAGACATTTCAACAAATCATAAAGAAATGGTTTTGAAATGACTAGAGTAGACTTAATTTACTGGCAGCATTATTTTCCCATCATAATGCATCAAATTTACCTAAATCATTTTAAGCAAGTTTTAGTGTCAACGTCCAAAGTTTTTGATTAAAAGTGGATGAAACAGAAAATTTCATAACATTTCTTTAAAGAGAATCCTGCAGTAAGACAGCTGTTTGAAGTACACTGATTAAAACTTTTTGTCTGTCGTTTATAATTAAAACAGCCTAGTGCAATTCCTACACTCACTGGTGTAATATTGATCCCAGCCCATTAATGCAATTGCTGAGTTAAGAAAGCAGGCAAAACAACCTTTCGAGGCATTAACACAATTATCCCAATACGCATGTGTTAGTATAAATTTTCCAGTTGTATATAATTTATATACAACATTTATATATAAAACTAAATTTTTAAAATTATGAATGAAGACAAATATACGTGTCCCAGGATAATGGTGCAGGATCCAATCTGGGTGTGTCGGTCACCGAGAGCAGAAGTTTATCGAAAGAAGTTCCCTGAGGATGAAGAAATTCAGCACAAGTCTGAAAGCTCGGAAGACTAAACCTCTGGTCCCTGTGACTGACCCAGATTTGGATTCTGTTAAAAGTACGATATGAACATCTAAAATTAAATTTTAAAAAAAGGAAAGCAAATTCCACCTGGAAGTTTGTTTGTTTGCTTATCTCAATGAAGCATTCAGTGAACTTCCAGTTTGTTTATCAAAGTTCACTGAAGTTATGAGTAAGAATAAAATCTCTTAATGAGTAAGAATGAAATCACAATACACTTTTAATAGCATAAATATTATTACTCAGTTACGGTCTTTACTTAAAAATAGGCTCACTGAATTAGGATCCAAATTGCTTTGACTTATTTGCTCAGTTCCGCGTTTTGCAACCTTGACAGACTTAAGGTGTGTGGAATTCAACTCCCATGATTGGCTGGGGAATTCTGGAAGTTGAAGAGCATACATCTTAAAGTTGCCAAAGTTGAGAAACGCTGGCTTAGTTGAATGACTGAATTCTGTGGAAATTGCCCTCAGGATAAGTACGCTTTGCATCATAATTGTGGTGCACTGTAGAATGGTCCAATAATTTCAATTAAAGTAAGAGGAACATACACCCTTGTAGCCTGGAGCAACATGTCCACACAACATTACCAGTTGTGTTGACTCTGAGGTAAGTTCTACAAATCAGAATGAGGATGTTAGAAGAGTAGCAAAAGAAATGTTCAAGTCTCTTACAATCATAGAAGAGAGTTGTTCCCCATTTGAATCAGGAGTGATCTGAAGTCTTCTATTCAATTCCTCAGAGAACTCCTGAGGGCTGGTCCGAGAGACAGGAGAAGCAGGCGGAGGCGGCAAGGACAGGCTTAAGGAATCAACACTTGTGCTCACTTCTTCAGAAATGGTTTCCCAAGGCTGAGAAAAAGAAAAGGCATCAACAATGAATATGCGGATCTTCTCTACAATTTGCTTGGCTATCCATTTAACCTAAAAATCAAAACCTTTAAGACTTAGAATGCAAAATCTCTGACAATCAACTCTGGCTCTCTATATACTATACCAGTGGTGGTGAACCTTTTACTTACCGAGTGCCGAAAAGTACGCACTTTGCAGGTGCCAACTGCACTTGCGTGCGGCTCCTCTACATGTGCTGTATGTGCGACCGCACTATATGCGCATGCATGCAGCTTTTGCACATGCATTGCATGTGTGCTGCATGCAGACAGTCACACACAAATGAGCAATCGCATGTGCATGCACAGGGGAGCACCGAAGGCCAGCTGGATTTCCTGCTGCAATTGCGCACATTCACAGCGGAGGCCCGAAGACAAGCTGCGTCTCTGCAATCACGCATGCGTACATGCACCATCGCATGTGCACGCTCAGCAGGAGGTAAGTTGGCCAACAGCTTGTGTGCCCAGCAAGATGACTCTGCGTGCCACCTGTGGCACCCGTGCCATAGGTTCACCATCATAGTACTATACTGTGAGCATTATATAAGACATTGTTTTTCAACCTTTGCAACCTTAAGATAAGTATATGGTCTTCAACTCCCAGAACTCCCCAGCCAGCTAGTATGCATGCTCACTGGGGAATTCTGGGAGTTGAAGTCCTAACATTTTAAAGTTGTAAAGTTTGAGCAATACGAGTATCGGGAGAAAAAAATAAAGCTGCCAAGTAGAAAGAAAACCAGGATTCATGCAAAGGATAAAAAGCTGTAGTCCTCCATAATCGTAACCATTGATAGGAATCAAGGAAATTATGAGAGATGTATTTATTTGTTAAATTTATTTGTGACCCATCTCAATCACAAAGTGACTCCGGATGGCTTACAATGTTGAAGTGAATAAAACAAGGTAGCAATATGTATACAGTAAGAGCAAAACACTATTAAAATATGAATTATCAGCTAGAAATAAAGCGAAAAGATGGTGGGGGGGGGGAAGGGAGTAGGTTGAATAGGGAGGGAGGTGGGATCTCTTATTAATCAATTAACACCTCCAGCATGACGTTCTTCCATAGGAACCAGGTCTTCAGGCTCTTGTGTAAGTTCAGGAGGATGGGAGATGACCTCACTCCTGGGCACAAAATGTTCCAATGGGTAGGAGCAAAAGCTGAGAAGGCTCTTCTTCAGGTTGTTCTCCCCACCTCACCCCCCCCCCTTTATTATGTTTATGTCCTAGGATGGGGATCACTGAAGATCTAAGGAGTGGAGGATAACATGTGACCTAGAAATTACACACTTTGATGGCTATTAAATGCCCCACAATTTATTCCCTACAATTTCCCTTTATTCGGCAGATCAGCAAGTCTACTATTCTTTAGCAGAGTCTATTCAGAAACTCAATCCCGTTGTTCACAGAGTTTACTGTTGCAAACATAACACTACTTTTCAGCAGGATTTGGGTTGGGAATGACATTTAATCTGCTGGTAAGGGGTACTGATTGGCGGTTTAATGTTTTGTTGTATTTTATCGCTGATAGCTTTTTATTAAGTGATTTTAGCAGGTTTATCCCTTTTATGTTGTTAAGATGTGAGCTTCCTGGACTCATTTTAGAATACCATGGCATATACCAAATTTCAGTTGATTAATGAATCCAATTCCATTTTTATTCTTAGCCTAAGTAGCATTAATGATCAGAGAAAACGACATGAGAGCAAACATTTACATTATTTTAACATGTCTGTTCTTTAACTCTCCTTATTTATGTATTTCAGCCCTACTTTTAGTACAAATTGCACTTGAAACCTATAAATCCAAATTACTGTATTTTTCAGTGTATAAGACACACTTCCTCCCCCTCCCCCCAAAAAGTGGGTGAAAATGTCTGTGTGCAGTGGTGGAAATCAATTTTTTTTACTACTGGTTCCGTGGGCGTGGCTTGGTGGGTGTGGCTGGGGGGGTGTCATGTGACTGACAAGGCAGTTTCTGTAAGCAGGAAAATAAAGATGAGGCTAGAAACAACACCAGAATATTTCTTTCCTGCTTTCCTTACAGGATTAACCCTGTAAAATGCTAAAAAACAAAAGGAGATTTCTTCTAACAACCGATTCGCTGAACTGCTTAGAAAATTTACTACCGGTTCTAGTGAACCTATTAGAACCTGCTGAATTTCACCTCTGTCTGTGTGTCTTATACAGCAAATGTTGCCAAAGCACTGCCCACCCGCCAGCCATTTTTTGGCTTCTGCATGCCCTGTTTTTGGGCCTTTTTCAGGCCTGTTTTTGAGGCTTTTTCCAGCTCATTTTTTAGGCTTTTTCCAACCCATTTTTGAGGCTTTTCTTAGCCCATTTTTGAGGCTTTTTTCGGCCTATCTTTGAGGCCTTTATGCCCATTTTTGAGGCTTTTTTCAACCCATTTTTTGGTGTTTTTTTTTAAAATGGCCCGAGAAAAGTCCTGAAAATGGGCCAGAAAATGTCGCAAACATAGGCTAAAAAAGCCTCAAAAACAGGCTGAAAAAAGCCTCAAAAATGGGCTGAAAAAAGGCCAGAAAACAGGCCCCAAAATGGGGACCGTGGAGGCAAATCTTTATTGGGTTGTTTTCCCAAATCTAGATGTGTCTTATACTCTGTACTCCATACTCTTATATGGTAAGCCATTTTAAAGGGTGATTTTGGCTTATGTTGTGAGAAATTAGGGTGGCACAGAAATTTTAAAAAGGTAATAAATAAACATAAATGAATATGTTCAGTTGGGCAAAGCTATTAAAGGATCCATTTCAAATCCTGCACATACTTCAGGGACGTCACCACTATCCAGGGGCTCGGGGTCCAAATCCTCACTAATGTGTCTCCTCGATCGAAATCTTCGGTGGGCTGCCTCTTGATTTATCTGCCTGATGTTGTTGTCAGATTCAGAAGCCACATCCCTGAAATATCAACGGTTGGTGAAAAGAGACATGAGTCAGAGAAGGAAGAAAGACATCATTAGCTAAAATACTTCCAAGTTAACACAAGCAGGCAGGCAGGCAGGCAGGCAGGCAGGCAGACACACACACACACAGCTATTAAAATGTCAGAGCCTCTCAGAGTCTCTGCTGCATCTGATACGTATTAATAATGGGAGACAAATGATAAATTATTTCTCAAAATCCCTGGCAACTCAAATTAAATAATGATCAGTACGTCCTTCAAAGCAAATGAAAAATATGTTGTCTCAAGCTATTAGCTTGATTAAGGGACAATTTCAATCATCAAAGCAGCGACAATTAAGAACGAGGTCCAATGTCCAAGCTGATACAATACATGTGATGTCGTGTATAATTTAAGCTTATCCTGTTGCCTTATTGATTCAACTGTGTTGTTGTGTATCCTCTTTAATTCAAGAGAAGATCATTTCATGCTCCGTTGCTTTTTTTTCTCATTGATTTTTTTTTTTTTGAAGAAAATTGGTTTTAGTGAATGTTTTAACTTACTACATCTTTAATAATAGTTTGGTTCTGCATGTGAAATAGAATCTCATGAATGATTTTTCTGGGAATTTCTCACTCTCCTCCAAGGTTTACTGGGTAGGTGGTTGGTTGGGTGGCAATAGAAAATGACAGAAGGTAAAAATACAAGTGTACAGTCACAAAGACATATTTGTGTATTGGATGAGCACAATTATTTCATATAAACAAAATTTGGACACAGCAACTTTCATATCATATTTTAGTTTTGTCCAATTGAATAAATAAAAAATCCATAATTTTGAAAAGTATCCATAGATTACTGTTAGGCAACATGTTGTCTATGCATACATTCCTCAGTTTGGTTCCTGGCATTCCCAATTAAATTAAAAGTTCACACAGAAAAACTATCACTGGTATAAAACACTATTCTCAGAATAGACATAGCCAAAGAAAACTTCACAATGTCTCCCAATTCTGCCTGGTCTGACTGTACCAAGAATACTGTATCCAATTCTGGGCACTATAATTTAGGGAAGACGCTCTCAAAACCAAGATGATAGAGGCCTTTGGAAAAAGAAAACTTAATGATAAGTGTTTGGAGGTCTTGAGATGTGTTTAGCCTGGAGAAGACTGTAAGGAGACATGGCAGTTGTCCTTAAGCTTCTGAAAGGCTATCATGTAGAAGAAGGCGCAAAATAGTCCAATTTTACTCCAGAATACAGGAAAATGAAGCAGTAGATTTCAATTAGAAGGAATTTTCCATATCGTAATTCTTTTATTTGGTTTAACACTTTTTGTTTCCATTGCTATCAATGCCATCATCTTGAATGTAATAAATCAATTTCCCCTGCCATACTGAACAGCCCAACGATTTTAATAATTTGGTAAGCAATATTCTATCTAGATATTCTAGATAGCAATATTCTATCTACAACTATACGGTATAGGGGCCAATGAAGATAAACAAATAAGCTGGAAAAAAATCGAATGCCATAATTGTCAGTGTATGATAATTCATAGACTGGGAGAGACATAGCAACAGATCAGCCAGTGGGAGCCGACTGGTGACTGAAACAGTTTTGGAGCCTGGGCATGGCTTAGCTCTGTGCTCAGTTCTGTAACGGAAACAAGTCTGAGGAAGCTCTGAACTGAAACTCCTCTCCTCTGCTTGTGTTTTGCTTGTATTTGCCACCACATTGGAAAAAACTGATTTTGGTATTGTATACTTACTTCATGTTATATTATATATAAAGAGGAATTATTGGATCCTGCTGAGTTCAGTTACTTGTGTGTGCTTCTGAATGTGATTGCTGCTGCAAACTCTGACAATAATGAATCTGACAATAATGACTCAAAGGATAAACAAAACACTTTTCCTGAAATATCTGTATCCTAATGGACAGAAGCAAACAAGCAAGCCACTTGCTTGTAAAAAATACGCACACCGATATATAAAATATATCCAGTCTCAGAAAGCAGGAATAATCATGGATTGAAAGTTAAATTTTATATGTGAAGAATTTGTAAGTTAGAGGCTAATGAGCTAGATTTTCTTGCCTGCCTCATAATAATCATTTTCCCATCCAAAAGAATTTCCAGAATTCTCTTTGATCCTGTCCATCCACTTGCTTCTAGTTCTTCAATCTCTTCTAGCTAAATAAATGTGTGTACATCATTAACGTCTTCCAGATTTTAGCAATCTGCTGTGTTCAGAGGTTTGCTTGAAAGGCATTCACTCATAATGCTCTAAAAATGATTTACTGTAATATGGCTTTACTATTCCCAGAATTGTTTACAAAGGTCTCCACACAGGCATCCAGGGTTGTAAAGTTTAAAATCACAAAGAAGCATTAGAAGTGCCATTTAATGTGGCAATATTGCTGGCCATAATCAGGAGTCTTGTTACAGAACTTTTCTGAACATGCCAACTGAAAGTAAACATCTAAGTTCATCTGCTTCCATTCCTTCCAACAGCACAGGAAGTTCTCAACTTATAACCATTTGTTTAGTGACCATTAAAACTACAGAAAAAAAAAATACAACCAGCCCCTCTGAAGCTCCATTTCGACCTGCAATCTGCCAGGCGAGGCCTGCAGAGGCCCAAATGGAGCGTCAGAGGGGCAGATCCATCCCCCCGAACCTCCATTTTGACTGGCAATGTGCAGGACCCATGTTGCAGAGCCTCTGCAGTTGTTTGTAAGGGCGAACAACTACCGTGGTGCTGCAAGATTTGTAGTTTTGGGACTTGTTCGTAAACGCTAAGGGGTGCTTATTGTGTAACTTCAAACATTCGCTAAGGGGACACTCGTAACCTGGGGATTACCTGTATTGATTAATCAATTTACAATTTGCATGCTGTTTACAGACTCTAGGCAGCTTACCCTGACTGACAGACCATCAGGTATAAAATGTAAAATATTTCATGTATAATTTAATTTCCCACAGCAAGGCTAACACTGAGAATTAAGGCAACTGTCATTCTAATTTGCCCATGTTAGAGAAGGCTGCACTCAATGAAATCTAAAACAAGGCACACAAATTATGTGCCTAGATAATGCCTCTAAGAATCAGGACTGAAAGATGCACTGAGACTGTCAATGTGTCTGGCTGATATTAATGCTCAGGGAGGGATGGGGGAGGGAAGGAGAATAATGGCTCATTGTACTATGCAAGCCTATCAGTGCTCTGTAGAACAATTATCTTTCCTATAAGAAATCTGACCTCAGTAACAAGATAATATATTTCCACACAGGGCATTCCAAATTTTATGACTGCTGAGTGCCATTTGCTTCGCCCTTGGCTTTGGTTCTGGCCAAACAAATGTTGATCATAATTTATACCATTTGGCTGGGATAAGAATTGACAGAAGAAATGGAAATGTATAGAATAATAAAGCTGTTATTATCTGGCCAGGGTTATAGTTAGTCCTCTACTTACGACTACAATTGAGCCCAAAACTTCTGTTGCTAAGCAAGGCATTTGTTAAGTGAATTTTGCCCCATTTTACAAGCTTTTTTTAAACTAAAGTTGTTAAGTGAATCACGGCAGTTATTAAGTTAGTAGCACAGTTGTTAAGGGAATCTGGCTTCCCCATTGACTTTGCTTGTCAGAAGGTTGCAAAAGGTGAGCACATGACCCCGGACACTCCAAGCGTCATAAATATGAATTAGTTGCCAAATGTCTGAATTTTGATCACATGAATATGGGGATGCTGCATAGTCGTAAGTGTGAAAAACAGTCACAAGTCACTTTTTTCATTATTATTGTAAGTTTGAATGGTCACTAAATGAACTGTTGTAAGTCAAGGACTACCTGCACTTTAACGAGTTAACATTTTATTGTAAACTGCCTTGAAACCTGATGGTCAGGAGAAAAGACAGGATATAAACACCAATTTACCATTAATCACATTAGTGCTGGGAATTGTTAGGAAGGAAAGACTTTTGAAAGAAGACATGCAGTGGTGTTTTCAGGTTTTGAAACAGGTAATTAAAGATGCATTTTGAATGAAGATAGTATGTTCCACATTCTAAATATTCCATGACAAAAGAATTTCCATAGGAATGGGAAATGAAGAATTGAAAGTCTACTCAGATTCTCAATGTCAGTGTAGATATATTCATGAACTGAACTAGGCATAGTAACAAGGTCAACCAATGAAGAGTCATGGCAACAAGGTTAGCCAATGGGAGCTATTTGGAAACTGAAACAGTATTTGCTGGAGACAGCAAGGAGTATGGGTGTGGCTAGTCTCTTCTGCTCTGAAATTGTTCTCTCCTCTGCCTATGTTTGCTTGTACTTATTACCACATTAGAAAAACCTGTTTTGGGTATTGTATATTTACTTCATATTATATTATATATAAATAGAAGTTTCTTATATATAATGGAACCCTGCTGAATCGGTTACTTGTGTGTGCTTCTGAATGTGTTTGCTCCTGCAAACTCTGACACTCAGTCATTCAGGTCATGGTTGTCCCAAAAATGCTTTTCTATAAGGAACTGGACTTTCTTGGTTTTTTTCCCCTTGAAAATGTTTTGCTTCTCAGAACTGAAGAAGCTTCTTGGATGAGAAGCAAAACATATTCAAGAAAAAAAAACTAAGAAACTCCAGTTGCCCTTTGGAAAACCACCTTTGTGAGAAGAACTGAAAGATAAACATAATCAAAAACTACTGTCTTACAACAGGAATGGACAATCTGTGCCCCCTTTTTTGGTTCTCTTTTTGTGCAGCCCTCAGTCAAACTTCATAACAGAGACCCATTCATTTGCTTTTACTGCACAGAGTGGGAGAAAGCAAGGAGACACTGAAGAAATTAAAAAAGGGGGGGGGGGGAAGTTTCAGAAAAGGATGTTATCTTTTTTTGTCCCATCACCTTGAGGTTCACTCCCCAAAATTTGCTGTGGAGAAAAATCTGTCCTAAAGTAATAGCATTATTTCTACTGTGAACACATGCTACGTATTTTCTCTCTCTTGGAAAAAAATGAGCATCACTTACTGAATCTATTATCAGCAATATTATAATGGAGACAACTCCCAAATAGAGCAATAAAATGTGACAAATCTTTACAACAGCAAGAGCAAGCACCCATCCTAGAGGGATAATTTCCTCCTCATTTTGCAGTTTCACAGCCCAGAAGGCTTCTGAGAACTAATCAATACAGCGAAGCAGACTACATTTTATGGAATTAAATTGGAATGTTGACAGGAAGCCCATTATAAAGCAATTCTATAATTAAGGCTGAGAATCAGTCTTTTAGAATAGCAGCCAACATCCCAGAAAGGTCCTTTCTTCCAAAGAGTGCAAAATCTGACTAAAAAGATCCAGATCACAGTGCATTTTAAAAACTCTGTTTTACGGCAATGTACATTTACAAACATGCTATGTAGCAGATGCATTGATTTCCCCTATAACTCAGGTCTACCTAGCATTTAAATTATGAAGACTTACCCCCAAACATAATAGATTTAACATCTAATCATATGCATCCTTACTCAGTGGTAAACCCCACTGGACTAAAACAGATTTAACCCTGAAGTGTTTTTCAGATTAGTGCCTGCAAAATCTCAATAAACTTTAATAATTTAACTGAGCTTTGAATTGGGTGGCAAATCACATAAAGTTGGAAGGAAAATAATGAATCAGGATTAAGTATAAATGAATAAAATAATAAAGAATTGGGATAAGTATAAAAGAGAGAAATTATATGAAAAAATATTATGACATTAAACTTTCATTATAACTATTTTTTAACTATCATGCTTCATAGTCAGTAAATTACAAGTTAGGTTTATAAATTAATAAGATTTTAACTATTTGGACTGCAAAGCCACTCCTTGAAGACCTAAGGAGCTTGAATAGGTGTGTGTGGCTCATTGAGGCTCTCACCACATCTTCTGGGCATGCTCAGAAAAAGCGAAGCAATACGCAAATAGATGAATAGAGCCTTAAGAAGACACAGTATGTCATAATCATAAAAACAATTAGAGAATGTAGTATCGCAGGCTAATTCTGCCCATTGCCAGTTCACTCCTGACTGGTTCAAGGTTGACCCAGCCTTCCATCCTTCTGAGGTTGATAAAATGAGGATCCAGATTGTTGGGGGCAATAGGCTGAAGTTTGAAGTTTTATTGAATTTATATACCCCCCCCTCTCCCTAGGGACTTGGGGCGGTGTACAGCAAGTAAAAAACACATAAACAAAATCTAAAAACCAATTAAAATAATTAGATACGCTGATAATTTAAAAATTAAAATTAAAATTTAAAAAATTTAAATTAACTATAAAATTAAAATTGGACTAACATATTAAAATAACCACGAGCTGTCAGGCCAGGCCGTCTAGCTGGAAGAAATGGGTTTTCAACGCACGTTGAAAAGCTTGGAGGTCAGTAATGGTCCGAATCTCAGGGGGCTGACTCTGTAAACCACTTAGAGAGGGCTGTAAAGCCCTGTGAAGCGGTATATACGTCTATGTGCTACTGCTATAAGTGCAAGCACATGTTTGGAAGGATTCCTCTGAATTGCTCCTCCAAATTTTAGCCTGTTTGCTCAGCCTATAAACAAATGATATAACCTGAAATAGCAAAATTGAACAGTATGAACTGAAAAAAGGCCTCACCCTTTTTAAAAAAAATCACAATTCTCAAAAGAGTCACAACATGAGCTTGCTGTAGCCACATGATTATTATAGACTAATTCATTAATCGGATCAGAATGTTTGTAAACAATATCTTCCTTTATTAGAAACAAGGTTTTAACCCAGGTGACAGATTCAGATCATTTTACCTCAGCTTAATAAATCATTGTTATCAATGAACCTTTCCACACATGCCATTTTTTCACACTTCCCATCATTGTTGAAGACATCAAATTGCAAAGTCTCTAATGCTTTCCTGTTTTGTCTGAACTGTATGATATCTGTGATGCAGCAAGCCAGGAAGATAAACCAACCATTGTTTCCCAATCAGATGAAATAGGAAGCTGAGGTTAATTGGAGGCCTGATTTCTGTCATATAACAGAAGGAGAGAAAATCTGTAGGCAGATGTCCACAAATAAGACATATGTCTATAACACGTTTCCTCCTTCAACTGCATGACAAAAATCAGGCCAGGTTATTAAGTTTGGATTATTTATTTGTTTTTTATTCTGCCTTTATTTTGGTTAATTTAAGGCAGAACACATACATAATGCTGCCATGTTTTTGTTTCCTACACAACAACAGCCTTCTGAGGTAGACTGGGCTGAAACACAGTGACTGGCTTAAAGTCACCAAATTGGCTTTCATGCCTAAGGAAGGACCAGAACTTACAGTCTCTTGATTTCAGGGCCAGCATCTTCACCACTACATCAAACTGCTCTCAATTAGACTATCTCTAGTTAGCAATAGTGTATTGTATCTATACTGCATACTGTTTATGTCTGCCAGCAGCAATCCCATTTCAGAATATGAAGTGGAAAGAAAACCTGGTTAGATCAGAGCAAACCCCTAACTTGTTTTCAATCATAATGAGCCACTGAAGAACACCCACAATCGTGCTGTGAAATAAATAAAAACACATATTCACCCTATGATCATAATATGAAATAAATGAGAGCGCATGTTTATCCCAGTATGATTCTTTGGGGTTCGCTGCCTATGATCACAGAAATTCCACCCTGCTGATTAAACCTGCACTTTGAGATTAGCCTTTTAGAGTGTTGCTTCTCAACCTCAGCAACTTTAAGATGTATGGACTTCAACTCCCAGAATTCTCCAGCCAGCATGGGAGAATTCAGTTCTGGGAGTTAAAGTTCATACATGTTTAAATTGCTGAAGTTGAGAAACACTGTTTTATATCAATGGATATATCATATAGTACAATAGCGAAGATATGCTATGTTCAAACAGGAACTTACATCAAACTTGGTCGATGCCACTGTGTCGTTCTGTTATTATGATTGACATAATAGGTGCGTCCAAGGTTGTCCACTTTCTCTTCCCACCCAGGAGGTAAAGGAGGTGGAGGTAATTCTTCCTGGCGCTGAGAGGGGGAATCTCCAGAATCAACTACTTCCCAGCCATGCTTTAAAGAGGACAAATTAAAAAGCTACAATTAAAGCCTGGAAGCCTTTATGTGTGCAACTAGCATTATAAACAATGGAAAGAATCCTTCCTTGCCTCCATTTCTGATCATCGCATTAATCTAAAAGGAAGATGAGCCAGTATTTAAGATGATCCTCCAAAAAAGGAAAAACGGTCAGGAAAAGCATGTTAAGATGACATTTTTGCGTGAAAGAAATTATTCGACAAAATATCTGTTCCACTTTACAAAGTTGATTGCATCAAATTTGTAGCAACTTATAGACCAAACCATTTGGAAAAGATCTCACTCTGGTGAATGCAAGGATAAAGAACAGAGCTTCCATTCATAAATCTAAGGACACTGGTAGAAAGAACATGTTAAAGAAAGTGCTTCTATAAATGCACATTCAGAGATGTGATTGCTGGAGTTTTCAGAATTGTCAAATTCTCAAATCCCTGGCAGGAACATTAATGGAGTCAGGAAATGAACTGGTAGCTATTGCCTGTTCTACAGAACATCTTTAAAGTGGAAGACAGGGTGCAGTTTCCTAGTTATCTTAATCACCTTGGAAAGCAGTCTTATACACAGCACATTAAAGTATTCATGGGGTTACCAGAGATCAAGCTGGAGTCAGCATTTACTCACAAACGCTTATATTTGGAGCTATATTATATAACATTAAGTTCCGCAGAGCAGTGCAGTTGCTTCCACCAACCTAGCACTGCTAATTAGAATAACAATTCAGTTCTGAAACATGCTGCAGGAAGGAATGCATTCTCATTTCATATCCTGGAAGAAAAATTCATTCCACTAGGTTTGGAAGAACAATGCTTCATGCTAAAGGCGTGTACATAAAGGCTAAAATAGTTCAGATCTGAATTATTCATCCTGAGGATGATAAAAGTACACTTGTTCTGTTTTCAAGGCTGATTCAGTCTAAGACATGATGCAATGAGGGGGCTGTATCGATAATGGTACTGCTTTACCACTTTCTGAAGTCACAGTAGTCCACATATCTTAGTAAGATATTGGAGGCCTCTTCAGTTTTGGCAATGTCATTCCTCACTAGAAGACCTGAAAAGTAGTAGGTTAATCCTCTAAACTAGAGGTCCTCAACTCCTTTTCCATGGACCAGCACTGATCCAGAGCACTCCAGAAATTGGGCCTTGCAAGAAAGCAAATCCCCATCCTTGCATGCATTGGATCCAGGCAGCACATAAAACCACGGCCTCCCTTGTCCGTAGAAAAAACCGGCCTCATGGAACCTGTCCCTAGTGCCCAAAAGATTGGGGGCCTAGACCGATGTTTCTCAACTGTAGCAACTTTAAAATATGTGGACTAAACACCCAGAATTCCTCAGCCAGAAATAATCCAGTCAAACTTTGGAAAAATAAAAAAAGACACATAGGTCTAATTCAAAGGTCTTACCTCTGAATCTTCTCTCTGATCATTGTCATCCTCCTGACCACCGTTTTTTGGCATGTAAGCCATCTTCAGCCTCAAAAATCCTTTTACTCGAGATTTGTGACTATAGAAGGAAAAAAAAGCCATTGTAAATATAGTTGTGATTTAGAATACTATACTCGTTGGGGCTAGATAAGCACTTTAAACAAAGGGAACGAACATATAGAGTGTATATAAACAAGATCTCACCTTCTTGGCCTAAGAAGGAAATCTTTAAACGTATAAGGTCTTTCCATTGTTGGATCTTCAGTCTATTGGTGTAATAAGAATAGCAAATAATTAATACTGAAGGACAGATACCTAAATATCCTGGTGATAATAAAACCTATGAAAATCTCAAATGAGAACAGTTCCATAACTGAGCATTTCCACTAGGTGTCACCCTCAACGCCATTAATTTCTCAGAAACAACTATGAAAATTTTGGTATAAAAAACTGGGGGCTGGGAAGATAAAGAGACACATGTTGTTGAGTAACAATAGCTTTAAAATTACAAGTGCAAGCATTCATTCAGACTTTCCCTTTAACTATTAACTGGGATCAAAAAACACATTTGGTCATGTACTGTCTAGCAAACTCTAGTTGGATAACTCTAAATAATACACTAATAATGAAGGATTAACAAACCAGAACGGCTAAGTTTACACGTTACATCTTGTCAAGTGAAAACACACTCTTCATAAAACAAGTTTACTACCCTCACTGCCTAAAAAGTACCATGGAGAAGACATCTGAAAAATGTCTAAAGAACTTGAGGTGGAATCTCCTGTTCTGGACCTTGAATGGTCATTGCTCAATGGCCTCTAAAGATCAATTCCTGCTATCTTCACACTTGGAAAAGGACATTGTCTGAAAATGTGGAAAACTGTTTTTAAGTATGATTCGACTGCTTATTATATCCCATGACTATCATTAAGTGTTGTATCTTATGATTCCTGCAGCATGCACCATTTCCTTTAATGTACACTGAGAGCTTATGCACCGAAGACAAATTCCTTGTGTGTCCAATCATATTTGGCCAATAAAGAATTCTATTCTGTTCTGTTCTGTTCT
>JAEANM010009546.1:0-16301 GCA_017656035.1 Myanophis thanlyinensis
GCTGCTTTAATTTAATTCAGTGGGCTTTCCTAATAAATTTGTTTGGGATTTAAAAGGTTTTGCCGGGAAGGGATTCAGTCGCTTATTATACTCACATTTAGTGTGCATAGGAATTTGTTCATAGTTTTTTTTTAAATTATAGTCCGGCCCTCCAACGGTCTGAGAGACCGTGAACTGGCCCCCTGTTTAAAAAGTTTGAGGACCCCTGATTTAGCAGCTCCATTTTAAGCTATGTTGGGTGGCCTGCTATCCTCTGGCTGGGCAAGAAGGAAGGATATGAATGTTCCTTGGCTATTCTCTAGATTGTCTTGTTCCAGCATATCATCAAAGAGTTTTGTGCTGGTACAATCATAGCTTCTGGGCTGGGTGCTCAATCTCTTCCTCATTACCCTAATTAAGAGGCTTCGGGGCTTATTTTCTGGTGCTGATTTAATCAATACAAGCTGCAGACGCAAGAATAATAATAAGGCACATCAACAACAAGCAATAGATTAAGCAATATCAAATAGTCAATCACTGGTTGGCCATGGTTTCTTTTCCTAGAGTTTATTCCCCAACCAAAAATTTTTCTATTCATTGAAACCAGTGGCCATAGGAGCTTCATAGCAGTTTAGCTGAGTCCCATTTCATGTTATCATAAACCAGGCACACAATACACTAGATGCACTTCGGATTTGATGGCACCATCTTTAATAGAAAATGAAATATGCTCTGTGACTGGATTGGTCAAATAAAGAGCTGTGGTATAAGTGGAACAAAAAAAATTATCTTATTAATTGTTGTATATGGGTTGTAGTCACACATATCTTATGAAATTGTTGTTAGTTTTAACCTGGGTTTACTGAAGAATCCAGAACCAGTTACTAAAGAGCAAAATGCAGTAATCATGGCCTCCTTGCTCAATTCTGGTTTATTTTCTCTTAGATTCTCTTGTTAGATTCTGTTGCCATGTATAAGTACAAATTATTGGTAGTTAGAAACTTAGATGAAACAAACCATCAATAGGTCTAGATCAAACCAATCTTTTGATCACTATGCCAGCCATGAGCATTGATTTTAAACTGATTTCTACCCTTAAACCCTGTTTTATTCACTGATTCTCATCTATACAAAATCAAACCCAACATGCCATGTTCAGTGTTAGCTCAACGTGTGAATCTGACCATAATGTTCTGTAGCACCAACAGTACCAGAGATCCTTAGTAAAATAAATTTTGAACGTTTGCCAAAAACAATATTACAGGTATGTGTCACAATAGCCTTCAAATTTTACAAGACACTTTAGATTTTCTGTTGCACAACAAAAACATCTCTTAAATGTAACAGAAATGCTCAACTATTGGGGTACTATAGCACAATGGGGTATATGAAAATCACATAGGTTAAAACAAAAATTATTATTCTTCAACAATAAGTGCAATTGCAGGTATCTCCCAGCTGCTCTTTTCCAGCTTTCTAAACATGTCAGCATGTAGCATAGTGAGCCATAAAGGAAATAGAAACTCATCTTCTGAGACCAATTGCAAATTGCATTATGGGACTTAAGTCCAGATTTTTATCTAGCTAATCATTCCCCAACTCAATTAGACACTATCATATAGATATGCCCCAATGGTCTCCAAGTGAAGGCTTCAGCAGTTGGAGCATGCCACTGACTAATCTACATGGGAAAGGAATAGGAGAGCAGTGTTCCCAGCTCTGCAAGCAAAAGGATTGGAGAGTTCTAGAATTGTCAGATCACACCTCTAATTACCCAGGTTGGTTTGGGACCTGGGATAAATACACAACACTTGTTGCAAAAAGGTAAGGTTACAGAAATAATTACTGGTGCACAACAAATACTGTCAGTATCAAGAGATGATTGGTATGATCTGATGTATGAAATTAATATAGAAAATTGAAATGAAATTTCCATAACCCAAAGACACATAATCATGTCTCACATCACAGAATCCTTAGAAGGAATCTCTGAAGCAAAAGGAAAAAAGCGCGGAGTAGAATATTAATGGAAATATATTTATGGTACAATTGTGTCTGAAACAGAGACCACCTAACATTCTTAATGTTATGCTCACTGATCAGAGCAGAGCTTGATGACCAAAAGTCCTATAAACCGAGGAGAACAGAAAGTATACTGGCATCTTGATTTATTTTCAGTGAAACAATATTGTGCTGGCATTAGATTGAGCTACTGAGTCCTTGAGACCTGAAAAACACTATGATCACAAGGGGGAAATGAATACTATGATATGGGGAAGGAATGAAATTTGGTAAAATAGCTATGTTTTTAAGGCTCACTCTCATTGCCTTCTGAAATCGTATGGCCTCCTTCAATAGACATAAACTTGGAACAAGTTGCCCATCATTACCAAACCAATCTATTAGGAACTGGTTAAGGAAGGCAGTATGAAATTAACAAACACATATACTTCCTTGTTATTCTGTCTATCCTGGAAAATCATAGGAAAATCTTAATGGCCATTCCATGTGGAACATGCTATACCCGTGATGGTGAACCTATGGCACTGGTGCCACAGGTGGCATACAGAGCCATCTTGCTGGGCACACAAGCTGTCAGCCAACTTACCTCCAGCTGAGCATGCACATGCGATTGCACATGCATGCATGTGCGATTGCAGAGACCCAACTGGTCTTTGGGCATCCACTGTGCATATGCATGATTACAGCAGGAAATCCAGCTGGTTTGGAGCTCTCCTGCACATACACATGCGGTTGCTCATGTGTGCATGAGTGCCTGTGCACAGCATGTGTGCCATGCATGTGCAAAAGCTGCATGCATGCGCAGATGGTGCGGTTGCACAGGCAGCGCACGTGGAAGAACTGCATGCAAGTGCAGATGGCACGTGAAAAGCATGTACTTTTTGGCATGTGGTAAGTAAAAGGTTCGCCACCACTGTGCTATACTATAGGATAAAGTCCTTACTAATTTTTAATTTTTCTTACTAAGTTAATCAGAATGCAACAGCAGGACAATAAATAAGTCTTATCTCACAGAACATAAGGCAACAGATTATTCTATCCTTATCTTTATAGAGCAATGACCATCAAGTGGTTACTTGGGAACGGAAAAGTTGAAGGGACTGGTACAACTAAAAAGAAAGGCAAAATACAGCATTTATTTGTTTGAGGATCCCTTGCAGGTACTCTTTTTAGGGGTTCACAAATATACACCAACTTCAACAAGTAATATGTAAACACATGTAAGGATTTTTTAAGGATGGAAAAATGTGAGTAAGAAGGTTCTTATGAGAGGAAGAACTAGTTTCTCAATTATTATTTTTTTACAATTTCCAGCTGTCCTCAATTATCATAAAGATTATAGAAGTCTTCTCAGTGTCTGGAAGATGGGGATGAAAGTGTAATAGTTTAACATTTTTTCAGTCAACCAGTAGTAGCTGTGTGTCCTCTTTCCTTCCAGGACTGAGGATATGAAGATACCCTTCGCATTAAGAAGCAAACTGTGATCTCCCAACCCAAATGATTTCCAAAATAATCAGAGGCATCATGGTCTTTCTTCTCCTAATACTTAGTTTTTCCTTCTTTTTCTTCATAATTTGCTAACCCCAAGACAGAATATACAATATATATTACAGATGCACTGACTAAACACAGAGAATCTTAAAAGTCTGAATCTGTTTTGGATTAACTATTTAGTACAGGTGCTCCAAAGTATCTAAATCTGGACCAGACACTGCACAAATGACAAATTTCCCCTTCTAGCTTCCAGATTTAGAACTAGGCAATAGGAACGGTTTTAAATCAAAGCACCATTGGCCATAACATTTACATCAGTCTTCTTCAAACTTGGCAACTATAAGATGTGTGGAAGTCATATGTAAACTTTAATTTATACAGCTCTTTCTCATCCCCTTCAAATTAGACCTTTAGTAAAGTGGATCTTGATAAAGGCTAAGAGATGGATTAGCTCTTCCATATCCTTCTCTAAGCCTGATTATTGAGCTTTTGCTTATGACCGAGTTAACAAAGGAATGCCAATTAGCCATCAGTTAGCTAGGATACCAGCCTGGGAAGAAAGTGAAATGCGAACTGTTGCCAGGTTGTTTGACGTATGCACTGGCTATGCAAATATACACAATAACAAAGGTCAGTGTCCTCATAGTCCTAATAAAATTCTTGCCATTACAAAGCCAGCAAGATGCAGCATTAAACATGCTGCTTTGATCACAGTAAGGAACTCTTATTGCTGAATTCATTGTCACCTGTGTCTGACACAGTTTTTACCTCAGTGTAGGGTGTCAATCATTTAATTAGTTTATTTATTTATTAAATGTATATCCTGGTTTTCCTCCAGAAATTCAAAGTGACATTATTCCCACAACAGCAATCCTGTGATGTAGGTTGGGCTCAGAGAGAATGACTGGCCCAAAGTATCCATTTATGGAGACAAGGATTACATCATGGGCCAGGTTTAGGACTCAGATTACGAGTCTGAATCTGACCCTGAAAAAGATGCTTTAGCTGAGTTTGTGGAATGTCAGCCTCAGGAAGGACAGACATAGGAATCACATAAGATTGATTAAACACAGACACCACCTGAGTTGCTGAAAAAGTCAAGTGAGGATGATCTAAGGCCTCCAGACAACTAGAGGAGAGAGCAGAACAGTGAAGATCTATTAAGCTCCTCACTATTCCAAGGAGTAAACCTTGTGATTGTTTGCAACCAGTCATAGCCTTATTTTAAGAAATAGCTCTGAGCCCGGCTCTCTTTGCGGGAAACAACAGCAGTAGGACTTAGACTCATGTACCTCCCCATAGTGCTTTACAGCACTCGCTGGCCAGTTTACAGCCTCAGGATATTGCCCTCAACAATTTGATCCTGATTTTACTGACCTCAGAAGGGCAGAAGGCTGTGTCAATGTTGAGCCAGTCAGGATCGAACTCCAGACTGTGGGCAATACTGCAATACTACAGTCTAACCATTGCCCCACCACAATTTGACTGGCTGATTTCCAGCTTGTGTGTGACACTTAGCTATGGATTCTAGTCTTCAACTTCTGACCTTTGGACCAGCTGTGTGCTTCTATTTCAAATAAACTTTGCAGGGAAGCCTTTGCTTCATTTACATTCCTTTGCTTCATTGTTAACTCTCCAGCCTTGAAGTAAAATTGATAATCTCCCAAGAAACCATCTGTACATGCATGGCTGAAATCTGAAGTAGGACAGATTCACTGTTGTAGTTGCCTTTGAGATGATGTTTTGGCACATTATCCTAATGCCTCTTATGCCTACCATACAAAGTTAGGTATACAATTTTGCTTCATATTGTGAAGCAGAATTTGATAGTTATACTAATAGTGATTTTCTCCAAGCTTCAAGAAGTTTGAAGTTTGGTTAGTTTAAGATAAATTCTGAACATTTGGTCATACTCCCAAAAATTGTAGTAGGACTATGACAACATCCATTCCATCCATTTTTTCCAAAGCCTGAAACCTGTCAAAGATTTTTTCTTCCATTCTACGATCCCTTCTTTGTGTTTTGTAATAATATTAATTTATTTATTCAATTTCTAAAGGTAAATTGGTCAATGACTCTGGACAGCATACAATTCAAAAATATATAACAGTTAAAATACTAAAAGCATTTTAAAATAATAAAACAAGAAAACGGTATTACTTTACTATAGTCATTGATCATTTCTTTGTGTCCTGTAATCTCAGTAAGCGAATAAGCAGGGAGAAGACTTAAAATATTCTCAAACTCAAACTAAAATAGATTCAGAGAAAGATTATTAAGGCTCTGAATTTCCATCTCAGGTGTGTATTAGGAGCTGCTGAGATGTGCATTTCCTCACTTGGAAATGTGAAATTCAGCAACATCACTAATGCCTTCTTTAGGGGGCCTTTTAATATCATAGCAACTCTTGCCATCTGTGTGAAGTTGATGGTTTCCCAGAAGACTCATGAAGGCTCCTGTTTACTTTGTAGTCAGATTGTCACAATGCAACAAGAACCATTTTTGGTGTTTAACTCTAGTCTGAAGCTATCCTGGTTGAAAATCTTTACATAGAGACAAACAGCCCACACCCCTAGGGACAGCAGTGCAATAGACACATTAGGCATTCTAATGGAGACTATTAAGGACTTCAGAGAATTAAATTTAAAATAAGGGTGCCTGACCTCCTGTTGGAAATAGATGCTAAACAAACCTTAATGAAGTGCTTCATCCTTTGCCAGCAGAAGAGATATAACCAGACATGTTACATGAGATACAGGATAAAGATCTTTCAGCATGCAGTAAAATCAGTTCAAGATGTACTGGGGAAATAGGATGAGTAAATCATTTTGTCCTACACTAACTCCCCATGTAATCTTCCAGGATTGGTATAAATTATGTTTTGACATGACATTGAGGGAAAGCAACTGGAAGAGGAAAAATGGGGATGAAAGCCATAGTTGTTCAGACAGATTGAAAGTCCTAATATCTTGGCTGGGACTGAAGAGAGATGGTATATAATAATATGTGGAGGTTTCCTTTCTGGGTATCAAAAATGCATTTTCCAAGAGGCAACTGGACTCTTGGAGAATTTCCATGGAGGTCTTTAAGCTTACCATCTCTGGTGTAAAACTTCTTGATTTTCTAATGATCAAGTATATGCTAAGACCTGGTCATCAGCCTTGGTTTGCTTAGATTTGCTGAGGTTTGAATTTTAGTTTTTAGTTTGGGCTACAAAAATTTAGATCAAAATTCAAGTGGCCACAGCACACTCCAATTATACATTTGACATTTTACTATAAATTGCAAAACCTCACATGATAAACCATATAAAACATGCTATTCATTGTCAACATTTGGAGCTGAAGGTGTTTTGAGGCTCTTGCATCCCACACCCAAGAGATTTACTTTCAACAGTGGGTACAACAAACCAATCCCTATACTTAATGTCACTTTGTCATTGTTTGATGGCTTCTGAAGCTTGCTAAGCATGCCAAAGAAATGAATAGAGAGTGATAATAGAAATGTGACAGTTTCCTGATCCCTACAATAAAATATTCACTAATAATTGGAACAATCAAAACACAATACGTTTTGAGCCTGCAGCATATGCAAGGATGAGTCACTGTCACTTGCATTCATCCAGTTCAATACAGGAGGAAGGAGTGATTTGATAGCCATGAATGACAGAGAGAAAGCTGTTAGTACACATTATCTCTGATGGTTTTGAAAGATCATCTTGACCACAGCAATGGCAACTCAAGGTCAATATCTTCAACCTGAAGAAGTGAGCTTCTAATCTCAATATGAGCTAGAAAAAGAAGAAAAGGATGGTTCCCCTCAGTTTCTCTGGGATTCTCAGGGACAATCCAATGGCGACATAGGAAAACTTCTATTATCTTGCTTTCTGGGGGACTGAAAAAATAGTAACAGCCTTTTTTCATTTAAGAAATTATTAAAACTGCAAAACAGAAAAGCATGGAGAACTTTTTTTTTCATGGATCAGTGTACCATATGGTTGCTTATCTACCCTCCCTGAAAACAGGGATTAAAACTCTATTAATTCAAAGCTGCATATATTGGTTTTTCCACAGGCAAAGCCTGATGACAAAGTTCTTGGTATCCATAAAATAATAAGCATATGGACCTGCAAGTATTGTGGTACAAATTCCCTCCTCACTCCCAGCTGGGATACAGGTAATCCTCAATTTAACAACATTTGAAAGCTTGGAGAGACCTTGAAAAAGCTACTTATGTCCGAAATTCAATGGTGTCCCTGCTCCCTGTGTTCACATGACTGCATTTTGGGCATTTGGCAAACAGCCTCCATTTATGGCTGTTTGCAACATCCCAGGATCACATAACTATGATTTACAATGTTTTCACCAGAAGCCAGATTTACTTCCAGTTTCTGGCAAAAATCACTCCTTAGTAAACAAAGGGTTCCCTTAATGATTGCCACAAAAAAAGTCCTAAAAGCGGGTATGGTCATACAGTGATTCACTTTAAAACAGTGGTGGAATTCAATGTTTTACTACCGGTTCTGTGGCCGTGGCTTGGTGGGCTTGGTGGGAGGGTGTCATGTGACTGGATGGGCAGTTTCTGTAAGCAGGGCAACAAAGATTAGGCTAGAAACAACACCAGGATATTTTTTTTCTTGCCTTCCTTACAGAATTAACCCTGTAAAGTGGAAAAAAGCAAAAGGAGATTTCTTCTAACAACCGGTTCTCCAAACTGCTTAGAAAATTTACTACTGGTTCTAGCGAACCTGCTAGAACCTGCTGAATTTCACCTCTGCTTTAAAACCATCACAACTTACAACTAAAAGTGTGGGCTCAGTTATGCTAGTCAATAGAAGACCACTTGCATAAGGAATTGGTCTAGAATGGCGAATGGTGAGTCACACCTAATTTTTCTTCTTCCCATTGCTTGCCTTCCAATTGCCTCTTTTTAACCAGAGCTACCTATATTTCTCATGGCCTTTTTTCTCATGAAAATAATGCTTTTAAATGTGTTTTTATGAAGCTTGATATTCAGAACATCACAAGTTGCTGTATACATTTGCAGAAGACTACTATATGCTAGGCATGGCAATGTCAACTAAAACTGAAGTCCCACCCTAATAAAAATGCTCCATTCAAGCATTTTCCATAACAAAAATTATGGAAATGACAAGTACAGCCCTATAGCTTTGGCAGTTTAATTACAATGGGACAAATGTAATTTTAATAAACTTAGATACTGCCATTATAACTTACGTGATCTGAGATAAGCAAAGAAATTTATATTAAAATATTTGTATCCAGGCCTCCTTGGGTTAATGTGTTTTTTGATGCATTTGTGGGGGACCCTGTTGTATTTGTACTGCTTGTTATAATTGTTTTAACCCAGGCTGCTTGTTCATGTGTGTTTGTTTTTTATTGTTTTCTGGCTTTTGTAAGTCACTCAGAGTCTAATAGAATAAGCAACTATAATGAATATAAAAGATTAAATGTGACTTCTGAATTTTTTTTTAAAAAAGCCTTTGTTCTTATACAAATCTTATACAAATCCTCTAGCCTCCATATCATGGGTCTCCAATCTTGGCAACTTGAAGACTTGTGGACTTCAATTCCCAGAATTCCTTAGCCAGCTTTCCTCAATTCTGGGAGTTGAAGTCTACAAGTCTTCAAGTTGCCAAGATTGGAGACCCCTGCTCCATATGTTTGGATTCCACCATTAATAGCCCATGCAAACACTGTAACTAGCAAAGCATTACAGAGACCATAGTCCAAAACAGCCAGAAGATGCCTGGTAGCTGCCCATCCTGATGCTACTACTTATTAACTAGCATGCTTCTTTTCCCAGCAACCAAGTCAGTAAATAGAAAAGGGATATGGAATAGTATGATAGAGCATACTGATAGACCTTAATGTCAAATATTAGAAAATAAAAATTATTTCTTGAGTGGGTGGTGAAGAAGTAAAAATGGACTGAGAAACTGACAGCAGTGAGAGAAAGGGGGAGAAAGAGGAAAGCATACAATTTCCGTGGAAGAAAGGAATTGTGAGCTAGTTCAACTTTTACAATGAAAACCCTGACTGAACATGTCTGAGCGTCCCGTATGTTGGTAGGCTGGAAATGTTAGTTCAGAAGAATTTTCTTTCCCTTTTCCAGGCCTCTACACTGGTTCTGACAATCCTAAGGGCCTTGTGGGATTCTGACATTCTTAATATATCATACACTTCAAAGCTGTGACCTGCCAATGAAAGACATTGTGAATGGGGCCGATTGGTGATCTAAATTCAGCCTGGGGCAGGAAGATAGCACCATTTCTTTGATTTTTTTTTCTAAAGCATCTCTAGGCTGCCTTTCCAAGGTATGTGTCTGTATGTGTGCGTAAATTAAATCACATCTATTAGAAAGTCTTCCTTTAAAAGACCAGTTGGCGAGACCAAAGGCCAAGTTAAAAAAAAGACACGTCTCCTACACACCCCCTTGCGAGCCAGCAAGAAGAACTATGATATTCTTGGTGGGAGATGATTTCAGAGCCTGAGGGCAGCTGCTGCCAAGGCCTCCTTTTATTCAAAAGAGTGTCTTCTCCTGCCCCCATTCCAACTCTCACTCCCAGATAGTTAGGAATACAAAGATAGTCACTGTTGTCATGGAGGCTGCTGTAGGGAAAGGCAAGCTCTGAGATAGGCAGGGTCCAGGCTGCTTGAACTGGACCTTTAAGCACCCTGGGAAACAACACAATTGAGACAACTTGAGCAGCACAGATTTACTTAATGAAGCGTTTCCCTGCTACAATAAAGAAATCACGTCAAAGACTTTTCCACCTTGATATATGGCTAGCCTGGTAGGACACCATCTCTCAATTCCCAGATTTGACCTTGATGACTGGAGAGGATAGGAATTGCCCTAGCAGCTATGTTTCATTTTTGAGATTGGGGGGGGGGATGTTATTTTACAAAACAGTTACAAAGGGATGCTTTGCTTTAAGCCTTGTGAAAGCAAAGACAGCTTTGAAACTTTGTACAACCCCCTTGGCTTTAGATTATTGTTACAGCACCTATCCTGTCCAGTCAGAAAGATGCAAAAACCTAAGGGCAAGTAAAATAAGCCTTTGCTGCCCTGTCCCCAGTTTTTCTGACACTTAGAGAGAAGACTTGTGGAAAGGAGAAAGGATGGGATGTTTTATTTATCTTCCTGTCAGGCTTTGAAGAAGGAGAGAAGTACCGTACAACTCCACTCAGCTTCTTCCTTTGCCCCAGTGCCTGGATAACAAGTGTGAGAGAGACCCTTCCTTGAATTTGCAGTACATGGAGAATGGCGAAACAGAGAAGCTGTTGCCCTTGGCAACCTGGTCAACTGCAAGGTGGAGCCCTTCTTCTTTGGCAGGACTGATGTCTTCTCTCCAATGCCTTTCATTTCCACCTTCGCAGGACATGTAATAGCAATGAGGACTGACTCCTTATCAAATCATACACGGTTGTCATTGTATCGGTTACTGCAGATTTGGGGACCCAATCTTTTTACATGTATAGTAAAATGAGTAGCTACATCTATTCACTGCTTTCCATTCCCCAGTTTCTCCTGCTTTCTGTCCAGATGCCGATAAAGTCACTGCTTCTGAAGCAGCAATGGCAACAGCAGGAGAATCTAAGACCAAGCAGTTGACAGATTGGGATCCTCACTTGAACCCCCTGCAACGAGCCCCAGCTTTATCCCAATGTGCACACGGTCACTGCTCTGCTTTGAGGAGAATCACTGTCTCTCCAACACTCCCAGGCACCCCGAACAAATGATACAGTCATTGCCATAGTGTACTCAATCAATCATGACAATGCCCAAATCACACCAGATGCCCCTATGCCCTATTACAGGGAAAGGACATCATTTCCTGGCAGCTGAAGCTGCAGGAAAAATGTGCAGGCTGAACAATGGTTTCATGTAAAAGACAGTACAAAGTTTTGGTGCCTCTGAGAAGAGATGAAAAGGAGAGAGCTGCATGGTTGAATAAGCAGTGGAGAAAGGGAAGGGAAAGAATGACAAGGACAAGAAGAGATGTGAGCAAATATAGAGAGGATCTGCATTTAGATTTCATTTACTTCAGGATGAGGATGGGAAGGGTTCATTCTTTGGAAATCATAGCACAAAGGAGCTTAAAAGAGAAATCTTTTAATTTAGGGTCAAAAGGACTAAATTAGGACAGGGTGGAGAGCTGCACTGGGCCGTGGAATGGCCTGCTCAAGCTTCACTCCAAAATGTGGGGCCATAACAAAATCTAAATTTGATTTCATTTACACTGAATTAGAATCAGAATAAGACTGATATGATTATTTTTGGTCACAAGTTTAATATAAGTAGTCCTTGGCTTATGACCACAATTGAGCCCAAAATTTATGTTGCTACAGTAAGCAAGACAGTGGTTAAGTTCCCCCCCCCCCCATTTTACAACCTTTCTTGCCACACTTGTTAAGTGTAGTTGTTAAGTTAGTTACATGGTTGTTAAGTAAATCTGGCTTCCCCATTGAGGTTGCTCATCAGAAGGTCACAAAAGGGGATCACATGACTCTTCAACCATCATAAATGTGAATCAGTTGCCAACTGTCTGAGTTTTGATCACATGACCAGGGGGCTACTGCAAGGGTCATAAGCATGAAAAATGGTCATAAGTCTCTTTTTTTCCAGAGATGTTGTAACTTTGAACAGTCACTAAATGAAGTGTGGTAAGTTGAGGACTAGTTGTAATTTTCCTTGTGGGTCACATTAAAGACAATACGGCAACAGCTTTCTGGGGCTGTACCATTGGAGGTTGTGTTAAAATAGAAGTGTGAACCCTGCCCTCCTTGTGTAGCACTCCTTCCATTCACTGTAATATACATGCCCATTCATAGCTGATCCTCTGCTAATTGCTGTGCCAACCACTAGTTTTCAAATTCTGAAGTAAACAGAAGGAAAGGGGTGTTTCTCTGCTTTAAAATAGGAAGATACACTGAGCAAGGAGACTGCCTCACACAGCAAGAGCATTACTAATTCCATTATTAGAGAAAGGACAGCAAATGCTCCCAGGCGGAGGTACTATGCACTATACAAGATTTGGCAAGAATTTATTCCAAACCCAATAAGTTTTCCAGGGATAAAATTAATAACAGAAGCCCTAATTTAAATTTATACAAGGCCATCAATTACCACAGCAGCATCTGGGAACTTTGCTAGCGGTGTCAAATTGCCAGTCATGAAAGTTTTAGTTGGATTTCATATATCTGGCTTATTTGCAAATAGGAAATTTCCTTACCTTAATTAAAACATTTTAACAAGCCAACACAATTAATCACGTTGCTCCCTTTTCAGCCCCCAGTGGTGTCCTGCTCCTGCTTACAAGACATCTCAGCAGCTCTGAACATTAGTAGCTTTCAACATTAGGAAACAGCATGCAACAAAGAGGGATGGGGGTAGCAAAAATCCGACTACTATCTTTGCCTCTGACCTCATGCATTCATTATTCCTTTGCAAACAAAGCCTAGCCATTTTGCAGAATCCCTGAGTGCATGCACAGAGCTTGTGCACACACAACTTGTAAGCACATAGACTCAGCTCACAAAGAAATAATGGATGAGAACAAGTTTTATCTAGAGATAGCATCCATGGTCCTAATCCCTCTTCACTCATTAATTGTATACTATTTGAAACATCAAAAGATACCATCGCCTCTTGTGGCATTAACTTGAGTTTCAAGGCTACTCATAATTCACAGGGTTAAAATTCTGTTTCTAACCTATAGTGGGATAGACCAGGTTCTCCAGCATAGCTCACTGAAAGCTAAGCCTCATTGTGTTTTCCTCACACACAGAAACATTTACCCTCTGATATGGTTTCCGAAATAGCCTGTTAAAGAAGATGGATTAGAAACCAGAGAACCTTAAGTTGTCTTAAGCATGATGCCCGCTGGGTGACTGAGCCCTAGTAAAGAGGAAGCAGGGGCAAACTCCTTCTGAAATAATAGCAAGAAAACTGTTTGGACCTGTCTACGTAATCACGAGGAGTCAGGACTGACTCATAGGACCATAACAACAACAGCAATAACACGGCCTTCATGAATTTAAGCAATACAGAATGAAAAACCGAGATTGCAAGTTGAAAACAACACTTCCATGTTAATAGAAAACTAACTTGTCACACTGGTGACAGAATTAAATTTCTTTTCCCTGACATATTAATTTTCTACCAGTAAGAAAGGTTTTACCCAAGAAAGGAAATATTTAAAAAAAACAAATTAAAATGCACATTTTCCCCAGAAAATGTATATCAATCCTTACAGGTTCAGTTTCCCTAAGTCATTTTCTTCATGAGTTAGAGACAAAACCTTCCATAAATGTCCTAAAAGTATTATATTTGCATTTGTGCTCTCACCGTGTGACTCTAAAATTTGACAAATGCAGTATGTTGTAGGCTGTAATGGATATGTGTAATGGATATGATTCTCATATGATTTTAATATCTCCAGCTTTTTTCTATGTTAAATGTAACAGTCTGTCAATTCAGAATTGGAAAACAATAGTAGTAGAAAGCATTTCAAAGGCCATTGGGAGCAATTTCCTATAATAAAGAGAGTCACCTGACATACAAAATGTCCCTGCTGGATCTTTGACCAACTTCATCTTGAAATTCTCCAAAGAGATTCTGAAGAGTCTGTTGTTTTACAAGATTTTGCCCCCAATGTCTATATCAAATTTGCATTCTATGTTAAATTTTATGTCCTGCCCTTTAAATGGATTGTAACTTGGATTCTTCTGCCCTTAGTGAATATGGTGAATTACATATCCTCTTCTTTCTGAGACATTTTTAAATAACTGAAAATTGCTCCCCCTCCCCTTTTTTTGTTTGGGTTGAATGTATCCTGGTTACTTCAATCTTTTCTCACATGACAACCTCCTAGAGTGAACCTCGTATCACCCACAGCGTTTCCTCTGTATCTTTTCCAGTTTGTTGTCAGCCTCTCTAAGTAATTAATCTGCAGACTTGGTTATGGATGCTGCTATATAAAAAGGCCAATCATTCTCTCATATTTTATTGCTGTGAATTAAGTAAGATGCTGGAATGTGTGGTGAGACCCTCATTATATCAAATTGTCTAGCTGTGGAACAGTGATGGGTTCTTGCCAAATCACTCAGAAGTTAGATGGCAGGAACTAAATGTGTCGGAGGTATGTATAGCTAACTGGTTTAGCCAGCAGAACATGAAAAACAAGCAAGGATTAAGAGCTTCTTCAGCTTAATGTGACTAAAATGGATTTGCCCAGACTTGAAATTATTAAAAGGAAATACATGGCATTAATAAGAAGGATAACCTTGGACAAAGTCACTTGGTTGCTCTTATTCCAATGCCTGGACCAGATGGGATCTTAGGGACAGCAGGAAGAATCTTCCCTGGAGCTCCTTCAGCCTACAGATTTATCTAACAGATACCAAATAAAGCAATTCTTCCCAGACATGACTAGCTAAGCCACTGCAGGAGAAGAAAAAGGAGGCAGCTGTTATATATCAACTTTGGATCCAGCTGCTTTCCCCAAGGAGATCTCTGGGTTTCCATATGCATCCTGCAGAAAGACTAAGGATAAAACATGAACAATGCCACCATCAGCTGTTGAGGATGTTGGCAGACAGCAGCTAAGGACAGTATCTCCTGTGTTTGTAGAGATGCTATGCAAAGCCAATCTATGAAATCTATGAATTTTTCTTTCAAAAGATAAAATAGCAGGCAGACATGCAACTTGGGAACTGGAAGCAGGCTATGGTAGCCAAAAAGTAGCCTATTATAATAAAGCCTTAATTTCCCTTTTCAGGGCAGTTTGATGGTCACTTCCCTCCATAGCCTCTGATTCCAGCTCCATGTTATAAAACAGCGACTAATAAAATACAGGTAGTCCTCGACTTACGACTACAACTCAGCACAAGATTTCTGTTAAGTGAGACATTTAAGTGAGTTTTGCTCCATTTTACAACCTTTCTTGCCACCTTTGTTAAGTGAATCACTGCAGTTGTTAAGTTAGTCACACAGTCGTTAAGTGAATCTGGCTTCCCTATTGACTTTGCTTGCTGGAAGGAGGCAAAAGGTGATCACATGACCCTGGGACACTGCAACCATCATAAATGTGAATCAGTTGCCAAGCGGCTGAATTTTGATCACATGACCATGTGGTTGGTCAAAAGTCACTTTTTTCAGTGCCATTGTAACTTTGAATGATCACTAAATGAACTTCTTTAAACTGAAGACTTCCTGTAATTATGGCACCTGGTCTGAAAAGGGCCAAGTATATTTTGTTAGCTTTTAGTGAAACATCAAACTGTGTTCTATTGGAAATTAAGATAAAAAGTTTTTGATCTCTTCAAACATGCAAAGCAAAGGAAAGGCAATTAAGGGGATCATGTATCCCTGAGATTTACCACAGCTTGAATTCATTTTCAGGGATCCAATGAGCTGAACAATAAGCTAGATGCCTTAATATAACTATAAATATTTGTCATAGCAATAGATGGATATTGGCGTTAAAAGGACAGCAGGATTTGTAAGCTTCTTCACTAAGTAGCAGAAATAGCTAAAGGCTTAACAAGGTTCTCCTGGGTTTTGCTTGGCTAGGGAAGTGGCATCTTCTCTCCTTCAGTATGTTGTAATTAAAATAACAGAAAGGACACATTTTATGCATCAATGCTGCTATACCAGCCTCCCTGCTGTGGAGTGACATCCCTGCCTCAGTTGCTTGATTCTGCTCTGGATCACTAGTGGAGTTCCCAAGTCCAAAAATTTTCACTATTTCAGCATTTTAAATAAATAAATAAATAAAT
>JAEANM010009547.1:0-16301 GCA_017656035.1 Myanophis thanlyinensis
GTATTCTAGTCTGGCCTATGCAACATATATTCATTTACCTGATTTGAAACCCTTATTTACCTTATGCCACCTCATCCACAGTGTATGCTTCAACTCCCCACCAATGTATCTCCCACTGTCTGTGCACTTTGGGGCACCCTGCATTCTACTATGCCCAACCCTTCCATCCCCTGTTACTCCTAGTAGACTTTCACAGGTTTTTTTCCCCTTCTGCTACTGACAAGGCATGCCTAGCAGTTGCTGGCCCTTCCCTAGGCCTCATGTGGCATCACAAAAGTTCAACAGCTACCTTGACTGTGTAGGCCTCCAGCAGGAGAAGGATGCAGATTGACAACTGTCATTTGAGTGTGGTACAGATAAGTGGTGGTGGAACTATTGGAACTGCCATTGCACATGATGCTTTTCACCTAATGACCGCTTTGCTTGGTAACAGAAATTCTAGCTCTAATTAGGGTTGTTAAGTGAGGACTATATATAAAGCAGCCCATGGGCCAGATGTGTCACATGCAATCCACACCCACCCCAGCTCTGTGAATGGGAAAAACCTCAAGAAACATCATTGTGATGCTGCAAGTTTGACACCTGTGATGTAAAGAAAACATAAATCAAGATATACACCAGAGACCAGCACTTCAAATGCTGTGTAGTGTCTTTATCTAAATATACATACATGTACATATACATAGCACTATGCAGGTGATGGATTTTCTTGTAGTACTTTATTAGATTTTGAAGAAACATGATAGAAAGAGTATTGACACTATTTGAAATTTGATATTGAAGAATACTCCTGAGAATACCATGGTTATCAAAAGAAACAAACAAGGGATTACAGAACAAATCAATCCAAAGTTCTCACCAAAGGCATAAATATATATCCTATTTTGAACATTTTATGAGAAGAGCTAAGTCTCTGGAGAAGATTGCAATACTGGGAGAGGTAGAAGGAAAGAGAAAAAAAGCACAAAAAAAGAGCAAGACACAGTTTTAATGGCAATGGTGCACCATTGCACCATAATTTTGAAAAGACTAATTGGAAATACAGATAGATCTTGCTTAGCGATTGTCTCAGGCAGCACAATCTTATGATTGTAATGAAGAAGTAACTTTGCAACCAATGCCCACACTTCCAACTTTTGCAGCATCTCCTGTTCAGCCACAAATTTGCCATTGCAGTTAGCTGGTACATGTTGTTTTGTGCATGACCTGCTTTCAATCACAGGACTCCACTTCTGCAGTCCACAGATGGGATAAATGCAGTCCACTAATTTGTTAGAAATATTTGTAAGGAAGTTCAAAAAAGTAGCAGGGACAAATATCAATCAAACATATATGCCTGTTTTCATGTATTGAACAAACATAATATGGGCTAATTCTTAGCATTCAGCAAATTCCAGTATTGGTTACTTCCAGTGGTGGGATTCAAATAATTTAACAACTGGTTCTCTGAACTGATTAGAAAGTTAACAACCAGTTCTCATGAATGGGTGCGAATTGGTTGAATCCCAGCTCTGGTTACTTCTGTCAGCTTTGACAAGGAATGACAGAAATTCACTAAGTTCCAATTTAACTTTTCAATGCTTTTAAGTGTGTGCTCAAATTGCTCCTACCAGTATTGTTTCAATAGATCTTATATTTGGGTTGCTCCAATACTGGCTTCCTAATAATTGAAATGTTAAGGACATGTCCATGTAGATTTTTTTAGCAACAATATGAAACTACCTAATAGCTACCTTCTTCAGAGATGTTTTTCAACTTCTTAGGGTAGCCTATAGCCCTAGTAGTTCTGAAAAGTCCCCTATCCAATTATTAACCAGTCATATTTGGCTTAGCATCCAAGAGCACAAGGTAAGCCAGATGCTGCTTCCCTTCTGAGGTACCAACTCAAATGTAAAAGAAAACAGAACAAAACAAAACACTGTACAAATGGAATCGAATTTGTTTCCAACCTAAACAGCCTTCCACATAGACAGAATCCTAAATCAGTCTACTGATTGCGAATCCTGGATTTGTAGTGACAATATGTTTGGAGGACACCATGCTGAGGAAGACTGAATTGAATCCAAGTGTGTCCTGTCTTTCCTACAAATCTGCAGGGCAAATTTAGGTTTCTGAGTGTGGGAGACAGGAAGAATTAGAATCTGTGGAAAATTGCTTCCTTTTAATGATTGGGAGGAGTGTTTTTGCTAGCCAGTGGTCTGTCATTATTGCATATTCTATGGCATGGGTGTCAAACTCGCAGTGTCACAGCAGCGTCACATGATGTATCATGACTTCCCCCCTTCACTAAACTGGATGTGGATGTGGCCAGTGTGTGTCGCATCTGGCCTGTGGGCCATGAGTTTTGATAGCCCTGGTTTATGGGACTTATAAATACATTACTGACACACATATATGTTCCCCTCTATTTTCTTCCTTTGTTAAAACCTTTGTTCTTTCAGAACATAACCCTCTTCACAAATGCACTTTCGGGTTTTTCTGTCCCCCTTACCAGGCAGTGACACTGATTTTTTTTTAAATCATCTCTTTGTTTCTCAAAATATTTTAGTGCCCTAGAAGAAAAAGTCAGCATCTCAGAGGAATTTTAGAGGAAAGAAAGGCAATAGTAGTAGGGATTTAGAAACTGGCAGAATCTTTTTTAACAAGCTTTCATGGCACTACAGTATATTTTAAACTTCCAGGCAGTAGTGTCTTAAACCATTGCCTGGTGGTTCAGTCCTAAGAGTACCATTGTTCTGAATACCATAATTTTACTCATAAATATACTGGATCTATACTGTTTTGAGAATATAGGGATACTGTGACTTGCAACTTTAAATTAAAACAGTGTTTCTCAACCTGATGTATAGATTTCAACCCTTAAAATTCTCTCCAATTTGCTACGGAAACTGAATTAAAAGTTCAAACAAGTCAGTGAATTAGTATTGATAGGAACAGAATCTCAGTAATTATAGTTATTTCTTGAAATACACTGTAGTAGTTATGTGGGACCTATAAGTTATTATTTAAAAAAAAACTTGTACAATTGCTAGGGAACAGTGGGCAGGGTGATTAAAACCTCATGAAATGCACAATGACGCTTTTATTTTTTTGCATTGCCTATCATTTATCAAACCTGCTCACCCTGCTTTCCTAGCAATATTGTGCATTACACAACTGCTGAAATTAATGATGAGTGTTGATAAGCAGAAAATGACAGTTAATATTTCAGTTTCATTTTTCAAAAAGACTGAAAGTAGTGTGTGGAGTGGGGGGCAGATAATATTTTCCAGCAGTAAAGCACAACACTTTTTTTTTGATCCAACACATTTTTGGATTTTATTATTCTTTTAACAGGCAATGGCTGCTTCCCTTGAAGCAGGGGCCACCATTCTCACCACAGGAAGGACAAAGAAGGTGCACCAATGATGGAGCGCCATTGCTGGAATCTTTGCATTTTGTTTTTTAAAGGCTGCAAATGGAAGCTGAAGCCCTTTGAGAAATAAACTGCTCTCATGTCTCCTTTAAATCTTCTCCAAACTTGAAAAGCACCTTAAAATAATGCTACCAAAATTCATCGGCAAAATGAGCCCAATAGAGTGTTTTGTGAGGATTGTGAGAGTTAAAGTTGGAAACAGTACCACTTTTCCTCCCAGAGGTCCCTCATCCTATTCCCATCTTTATTTATTTTTTAAAGAAAAAAAGAAAAATAACACCAAAGAAAATAAACTGGTTAGTTATTTCAGTATTATGAAATTAGTCAAAAATTTCAGTATTATGAAATTAAATCTTAGAGGCTGTTTTAAAACACTAGACTCGCTAGTCAACTATATTAGAATATTGTCAGCCCTGAAGCCATTTTGGGAGCATCTTCAGGGCTGCCACAGCAAGGCTGGTTGAAGCTGTGGGAACATGAGGGGGGAGATAGAGATAGTTGGGGGGATTTGTAGCCATGTAGCCAAAATAATTTCTTCTTGTGGGAGCCAAAGACATCTTCACCAGGTGTTTGGAAGGTGTGGACTAAAGCCAGCCAGAGTGGGGGCAGTGACCTGATTGGACCATGTGATGGATCTGTGACTTGGGGATATGTGCCAATATGACATTCCTAAAAAAAATTTACTTAGTGGAAACTCCAGGCCTCAAAGTTTTTATTGCATTGGGCTTGTTACTTGGAACCCTGACAAATATTTCTAGATATAATCAGATATAATAAGCTGTTTGGCTGAAGACTGCATATAATTAATTGGTGATTGTATTTAATATTTACCAAGGACTAAATTTCTGTAAAATTAATAGGATTTCTGAATAGATGTGTTCAAAATTGCATAGTAAGACTAGGCACTGGTTTATTTAATGTGGAAAATATTGTACAGGTTGTTGAATACTCTAATTGCCAGGAAGAGACTAAGGAATGTGTGTGGGTGAGGAAGTGCCAGCTGAGAGGGAAAATGCAGCTTTATGATTGGCTGAGCTGTCTGACAGCTCTAGTATAAAAGGGAAGAGTTGTCAGAAGAAAGCTGCCAGTGTTATGTTGTGTTTTATGAATTACTGTTAATAAATCAAGAAGTTATAGCCCTTCTTCTTTATCACCCAACTTAACACAGGTAGTTCTCAACTCTGCTGTCCCACTCACTCACATACATGTAACTATGGTTTAATGAGTTTATTAATATTCCCCAGCAGTTCCCTACACCAAAAACCCAGAACTGTCAGAATTAGGTCCAGCCACAAACAGACCTATGTCACTCCACAGAGCAATTGCCAAATAGTCCCCCGGGGGACTTCAAAGTTTCTCAATCAAAATAAACCTACTAGGCAAAATTAAATCCATAATACAAGACAGTTCATGAGACAAGAAAAGTCCAGAGTTTCCAAGGCACAGTGTTAATCCAAAACAAGGCAGAAATCACAATGACCCAAAAACACACAGCTAAGAGACAAACATGTGGTTCCCAGCATTACTGCCATCTGTCTGCTGTGTTAAATAGCCAGCTTCCAGTGCAGCTCATCAAGAAGGGCTTTCTTCTTACAAGTAATCTGGCTAACTTCTCTGCTCCTGCCTTTTCTATGTATTGTGTGTTCTTGGATCAGATACAGAAGACAGTTCTTCTTCCTCCTCATCACTGACCAGCTACAATTGCATGCTTTCCCCACCTGGAACCTCAGGACTGTTCTGCTGCAGCAGCGCTTCAGCCAACTCCCTCACAGATGGCTGCTGGGAGCCATCAATCAACTTAACTCTTGATGTGCAGGAACTGGTTCATCCTCCTGCGAGCTGACATCTCTAGGGGATCATCACATTGACTTACAACCACTCATTTAGTGACTGTTCAAAGTTGCAACAGCATTGAAAAAAGTGACTTATAATCAATTTTCACATGACTGTTGCAACATTGCCATGGTCACATGATCAAAATCCAGATGCTTGACAACTGGCATGTGTTTATGACAGTTACAGTGTCCTGGGATCATGTGATCGCCAGTTGTAACTTTCTTAGCTGGTTTCTGACAAGCAAAGTCAACAAGAGAAGCCAGATTTGCTACAAAACAGCTGCGTAATTCATTTAACAACTGCAGTGATTCATACAACCACTGTGGCAAAAAAAAAGTTGTAAAATGGGGTGCAACTCACTTAATAGCTGTCTTTCTTAGCCATAGAAATGTTGTGCTCAATTGTGGTTGTACATCGAGGACTATCTAATCTACTTGATGCCCTTTTAAAATAAATGAACGAAATTGCAATGCTAAATGTACTTTGCGAAATGTAAGAGTCACGTTTGAAACATAAAACAATAGGACAGTGTGGCTTTTCAGATCTAAAGGGGAAAAATGTTTTGGAGAAAGCCTAGGGATCCTGATGACACCTGCTGGGAACTCCTTAAAGCAGCCTTTGTAGCTTCATATACTCCATCTCTCAAACCTTTTGTTTCTGCAATGGTATTGACCTTGAAACAGTGGGTCACACTTTATTGTACTTGCAAGTTTTACAAGCGTTTTTGGCAGGATATTATCTGACCTAATTTAAAATCAAGACTAGAAAGAGATATTTCTGAACATGCTAATGTTTGACTTGCAGATAAAAAAAAAACACCTAAAATTGTAGCAGTATCAGCTCTATTTTTAAATATGGCTATAGAGATGAAGTCTTTAGTACATATCAATAATTTAATTTTTTTTAAATCTTAATTATATTTGTAGTTTGATACTTGAATCTTTTGGTCTTAAATCTGTTTCTCTCTGTGCATATACAGACCACACATATACACACACATGTTACACTATACACAATGGCTTCACAGACAACCACACAAAACGGTATAGATATTTTAGTAGTTGCTAACAGGTGTTATATGCCAACAGGTGCCCTTGTATTTTGAAGCACCCTTTTCCTTTAAAATCCCAAAATATTGCAGAGATGCACCATTTTTTAAGTAAATGAAAAAGATTGTGCATTAAAGTTAACTTTCAAATGAACAGGGGTATTTAAAAAACCATAGGAATCTAGCTTCTCTTGTGAAGAATTGCTCTCTATAAAAAAAAAAATCTGTTTTGGAATCTCTGTTTTTAACAACTACTGGCAACATTCAGTATTTTGAAAAATCACTAAACATCCCTTAAGATCTTTATTTTCCTAAGAGCCTAAACAAAAGCATCTCTTTTTTTTTTTACAAATTTTTGAGACAGAAAAGTAAATTTCTTTTTATAACCCCAGATCTATTACAAAATTGTTAAAAATCTACAAAAATATATTAGGGTGCACGCTAAAGTCACTAACATTTCTATATTTAGGCTTAGCAGTTTTTTAAGGCTATGTGATCCAATAAGTAAGACAGGAAGAGCTGTCCATTTTCAATAGCTGAATTGATTTCAGCATTAATTTTATTTATTTTTCCTAGTCAACTTTTTATTCAAGAGTTCATGCCTTGTGTTTCATAGTTATTTATGAACTATTTGTGATAAAAAATATTTTCACCCAATCATAAAAAAATATCCTTTTGTCAAATGTTTTCATCGATATTTATCTTGATGGACTAGATTTATACAGGTAAACTCATACTCCTATTATCTGGAATATTTGTGTAGTGACTTTTTCAGTCACTTTTTCAGTTTGTTTTAGTCACTTTTTAGAAGTCTGTGTATCTTGGTATCACACAAAGAACATCATTTTATGGACTTTTCTTCATCATGAAGTTTACAAATGCCTCATCAGATATAAGTGTCTGAGATGGGCAAGAGATACAGGCTTCTTTCTGTTCCAGTAGTTGTTGGTATTCTTCCCATAATCCTTTTTATGCTATTAGCTAGTGGTCCCCCCACCCCTGTACTCTTCCTTAGACACTTAATTTATGGTTTGGCTCAAATCAGTGTTTAGTATGATTTTGTGTGCTTGCAACAACCAAATTGTTGCATAATCACAAAATTCCTCTGTGAGGGCAATGGGCAGTTTCAGACTTGATAAAGAAATAAATAAAAAAGAAAAATGACCCCAAAGGTAGTGGCAAATTACAGGTTGATTTTATAGTCTGGGAAAGGAAATTTGGGCATTCCCGCATGCTTGTTTCCAATTTCAATTTCCCTGCTTCTTAGAAAAAGAAAGAAGAAGAATCACAGTTAGTCCAAGCAATGTTATTGTAGTAATTTGAATGCTGCATGATAAAATAAAACAATGTTCAGGAACAAAGAAATTCGTGATCGGTGAAATAACTCATTCATTAGTAACTGTTTGAGTACAAAAACTGCTATGATTCAATAGACTATTTCATACCCTAATTCAGTGCTTACAGACCCATATTTACTGTTATTGTTCAATACAGTTCAGTGAAACAAATTGCACTCCATAATTCATTCCATCCAACATTTCAACTGATCCTCACACAATTGGAAGTTTGTCTCAGATCTCCTACCTTCCCGGTCATAGATCACACTAATGATAAATGTGGGCGCTTTGTTCCTACATACGTGGCAGCATAAAAGTGTAGTAGCTGTAGTAGGTGCTTTAATAATTAGCTGGGTATGGGTATCTGTTACAAAACTAGAAATTTAGTTTTCTAGAACACTAGAAATTTAATAAAATAAAATAAAATTAATTAAATTAAAACTACGGAACTGTTTATATACTACATAAAATTAAAGTTATCTGCTTGTATAGCCAATATTGTCTATACCATTTTAAAAACAGCTGATGTCCATGAAATCAGAAAAAGAGCTTGCCTTGTTCTTTTAGACAATTCTTGTGACTGAAGTTAGAATTTTTTCCATAGCACTAGCAATAGCACTTAGACTTACATATCACTTTACAGTACTTTACAGCCCTCTTTAAGCAATTTACAGAGTCAGCATATTACCCCCAACAATTTGTGTCCTCATTTTACCCATCTTGGAAGGATGGAAGGCTGTCTCAACCTCGAGCCCTGTGAGAGTTGAACTGCCACATTGCAGGCAGCCGGCAGTCAACAGAAGTAGCCTGCACTACTGCACTCTTAACTACTGTGCCACCATAGAAAGTACTTGAGATGATTTTCAGAACAGGTGGCATAGAAATACAGGTTAAGAGCTGTACAGTTCTTGTAAGAAAAAAAATCAAGGAGTTACATATGTTTTATGTTGTTTTTGATCTGTGTTTGATTAACAATTTCATGTGGCATTGTCCATTTTATAAGTTTATTTTGTAGTAATTTGAAAACTGTATACAACAGGACCTCATATACTGATGGTGGACATACCTAATACTCTTTCCTCCTAATTTCCTTACAACAAAACCCTATGAGGTGGGTTGGGCTGAGAGAGAGTGACTAGCCCAAAGTCACCCAGTCAGTTTCTTCATAAGGTAGGATTAGAACTCATAGTTTCCTGCCTTCTAGTCTGGTGGTTTAACCACTAGACCAATCTAGCTCTTGCGCCATGCTTATTTTCTACAGACTGATGAAACAATGCTGTATACTGAGTAGAATGATGTTTCTTGGCAGAATTCTCACAGATTCTGCTAAAGTTAATGTTATCTGTGGTAATTTGCAAGTAAATCCATAAAGTTAAAATTGATAGTTCATGAAGTAACTTTCAAGGAATATTTCCAGAAATAGAAATATAGTCTAGTGTTCCAGACACATTATTCCACATTTATATACTTATGGAATCACCGTATGGGCAAGACCATTGAATAGATCAAATATAAAAAGTATTTTCATTAGTCCCCAGTCAGCCTTGAACCTTATGAATTTAACAACACACACTATAATGAGACTTTTCTGAGCAGATGGCTTCAGTTGCTGCATAAAATGTAAGAACAATGCCAGTCCGTGTTTTCAATGTCTGTTTTTCATATTGCTTTTTCTCTGAAATTGCTATGTAACATTGACACTTAACTTTTTGACACAGGAAAGCAAAAACTAGCATTTTAGACAATAAAGACCTGCAAGTGAAGTTTGTACATAAAAGGTTTTTTTTAATAAAATAAAAGCTTAAATGTACTGTACTTGTACACATATATTAACTCTAGATAGAATCGCTCTCTTAAAGGAATTGATCTGCAACAAAAGGATCCTGATGCATTCGTGGCTCTTTCCAAACAACAGATGGAAGTGGTGGCCATAGGAGTCTTTGCCCAGATGATATTAGTGTGCTAGTTGCAAATATGCTTGGATTAGGATATCCTTGGCAACAGTTACTCAAGCACATATCATCACATGACCAAAGTTCTGTGACATGTCCTACTTGGAACTGCCTTGGAAAATGATTTGGAAGCTTCAGTTCCTACAAAATGCAGTGGATAGGTTACTAATAAGTGGAATCACTATTTTAATGTTGGCATATCCTTTGATCATTGCAACTGTTATCAATAAGCTTCTGGATCCATTTCAAAATCCTGGTTGAAATTGAAGTTTTCTTCTCTAGTTGAAATCTACATGGTTCATCTTTTCATGTGAAGAGAAGTTGCTGGGAATCATATCTTTGCATGAATATTAAATTGTGTGGGCCCCCAAACAGTTCTTCTCTGGAGCAGTCTCCATGGTTTGGAATACTTTCTCTTCATGGGGTATCCTTCTTTTTATCTCTATAGTTAGCTATAACAATTATTTTTGAGTAGCCTTTCAGGTTTTAGATAGTGTTTTGGCCACCATAATATTGTTTCCTATGTTTCTGTTTATTTTTCGCTTGATTTAAATTTTAAATCTGATCAAATGATGCAATAAAAAAATTATAGCAAATAACTAAATACAAATAAATAATTAGTTGATTATCACATCTATATTTCCATATCAGTTCGTTCTGTGGAGATTATCAGTCTACTCAATGGAGGCTTCTGTGATGTAAGATTTTCCAACTGTAGCAACATCCAATTATATGGAGTTGGCTTTAATAATTCTCCTGATCTTCACTGTGAAGTCACCAGACTGGATGTAAGTATTTTAATATGAGACCACAAAAAGAATTAAATATTAATCAGAAAGCTTCTTGTATTCAATAAACTCTGTGAGAAGGAGAGTCATGATTGACAAAACATTTAGTTTCAAGAAAGTTTAGCTAGATAATTGAATGATTATCAAATAGAAAAGTTATTTTCCTCCAACTAAATGCTTTTGAGTGGCAGATGTAGGAATATAGTCTTCTAATTTTATCTAGGAAGAAGATCAACAGTGAATGTGTGCAAGCACAGTTGATTGCAGGCAACAATATATAGTATATATCTTTGAAGATTAGCTGGTGGTTATAAATTATTTGGGAGATGCTGATAAATTTAATCTTTTTTGGGAGGAGAGGGTTTAAATCTTAATCAGGATTTTTCTTTCTTTCAAGTTACTTATTCCCTTCTCCTCGTCTCTGTTCAGGTTGGTTTTCTTTTTCTCTTTCTCTTCCCTTTCCAAGTGAATTGTAATTTCTTTCTTCTCTGTTTCTATCCTTTCCTTTCTTCTCTCAGCTTCTGTTTAGATATAATATGTATGCAAGTATGTATGTATCATTATATATGTATGCATCTTTATATGTATTCAGATGGGAAATCAGAATTTGATAAATGGAATATCTTACAATCAGTCAATTCAGTTTTACTTATAATTACTCATTCATATATGATATATTTTGACCCTGCTTTGATTGTTGGGACTGAGAATCTATATCCAAGGTTGTTTTGGCAGACTTGGATTGATAAAATCTGAAAGCTAATTTTTACGCATAATTTTTTTTCAATGTTTATAATTTTTAAGCTATTTATATTAGGGTTGGGGCTGGGAATAATCTTAAATCCAGAGTTATTTTATTTTGGGATAAATATGTCTATAACATGATTAGAGACCAAGAGTCACATATTAGAGAGCAAGAGAGTGAATTTGGTCTAATGATTAAGGCAGAAGGCTAGAAAAAAAGAAGACTGCATTCTAGGCCTGCCTTAGGAATGAAAGCTGAGTGACCTGAATCATTCTCCCTTAGCCCAACATGCAAGTTACTGGTTGTTGTGAGGAAAATAGGAGAAGGAAGAAGTACTGGATATGTTCACTAGCTTGAGTTATTTATAAAAAATAATAAAGGTGGGATACAAATAAATGGGCTTTTCCCCCAGTCCTATTTCCAGACACTATACAAAATCAAGAACACGTACATTTTATGAATTTAAATAATGGAACTAAAGCACAATAACATCTAAATTACTCCTTTTTTATATGTAACGGCCCATGTTACTCTAGTTAACAGTATGTTGACTAGACAAATCTAGTCAAATAGACAAATCTGAGCAATCTCAAATTGGTGTTCAAATGCTATTTTCGTGCATATAATTTCTCTGGATTCTTTTTTAAAGTCCTGTAAATCACCAGTATGTGCATGTTAGAATATTTTACATAATTCAAATATTTTTTTCTATTTAAGTTACGCATAATTACTCTATATTTTAATGTACTCTCTGTATTTATTTCCATAAAGTTCAAGGTATATGCTAATTTTTTATTATTATTTTTTCTAAATATGTATTTTTATGAACTTTTTCTAGTTGACAAAACTTGACAGCAAACTCCATTAATTACTGCTGATGTACAATGGTAGAATTTACTCTAGTGGATTATGGTAATTACAACTAAAAGGAATCTGTGATAGATTTATTTTACATTTCTTGTTCTACTGATTGGTTTATCTTCCTGAATAGATATGTATAGAGATTGGTTAAAATTATGGATTCTAAAAATTAAAAGTTCTTTTTCCCACACACACATTTTATACAGTTGGTGTCAGGGCACTTCAGAGATTAGTTTATAAGTAAATCAAAACCATGCAGTGTCTTCCATTTTTCTGTGGGCTTTTATCCCACTTCTACTATAGTTCACTGAAGCTTGAAATCATATTATTATTACTTCACAATTTTGTGCATCTGGAATCTATACGCATGACTGTATTTCCAAAGACACTTGAATTTTAAGTGTCACCGCTAACTAACCAAGTTTCTTGATACACAGCTGTAGCCTTCATCTGAATTGAAGGATTATTAATGTTATTATACATCACATCAGATAATACAAAGTTTTCTAACACTTTGTATTATCTGAGTAAAAAGACATCTATGGCTAAGAAGTACATGAATGGGAGAACTTTTCAGTCATACAATTTCAAAACTATATAAATTTTGTCATGAACTTTCTCAGTGAAACTAGAAGGTTCCAGAATATTCCATGAAGCATCAGTGGAAACTAGTGTGTATCCTCCTGAATTACAAACAAAGTACAAAATATTTATCTGGCATACAGATAGCTCTAAATATCATTACCCTTATTCATGCATTTCACATTGGGCATGGTTGGATCCCCATGTATTGAAAGGTCTGAATATTTAGGGTTAAATGCATGTAATACCAGCAAATTTTTTGGAGAGTACTTTCCCCCCATAACAACATTCTTTCAAATATTATAAAATGGGATCAAGCCATAAGGTCTACTAACAAAAATATTCTCAAAACATTTTATTAAGCACGGGGAAAAATAAGACATTTTCAGTAGTTGTTATCCAGCATTATCTCACAGTTCCCAAACTATGGTTACAGGGAAAAACTGAAAGAACAATCTTTCTTATAAGAATTATAGCTCTGGTTTTTTTTCCTAAAAATATATTCTAGTTGAAAATGTGATATTATATTTTTAGTTACTAAGGAACAAGTTGCTAAACATTCTGAAAGTATTACTGAGTAAATGCTATAATAAAAGAGGAGACAGAGTGTTCCTACAGCACAGTTTACCAAATTAAAAACTATCCCAGCTGATTCTGGCAGCTGTTCCCTACACCTTTCAACGCATTATGTATAAAGTTAGTGTGGTAGTCTTCCCATTTTTCTGGTAATTTATACTGGGACACAGCCTGTATTATAATGATAGGGCTGCTGTGCAGAAATCTGGATTCCAAAAGCAAACCATAATTGGGAGTGGGGTAGGGTGAGCATCTATATAGCATCTGTTGGGAACACATGGGTCTTTTTCTAGTTATACATGGCTGCTCAATATTGTAGCACAATCCTGGGAAAAGACAATTTTGACAGGTGTTATGCATTTGCACAAATACATATTGAATATTTTGCCCTTCCAAATATATCACTCTCTTCCCAGCCTTAATAAATAGAAATAGGCTATGTTGATGGTATTTTTTCTGAATCTATTCCAAAACAGCCAACTATTATAAAACAGTCTTTAAACTACCAATATTAAAAGAAGAACTTAGAGTATCGTTCATCCAACCTGACTGCAAACATGGATGTAAGAAAATGCCTTGCTGAATATAATTTTCTTTGTCTATTGTAATACAGAAAAGACTAATTGCTTCTATTTCAGCAATTATCAAAGTGTTTAAATCTGTAGCAATATAATTTTAGGTACTTTTGGACGAGCCAAATTAATTGGATTCTTTTTTGGTAATAATTCCAAGTGGGATATGGGATTCAGACTGCTTGAGTTACCTTTGTGGATTGACCAATACCTACAGTCTGTCGAAATTTTCATTATCCAGCAGGCAGCTCCTGTATGATTAGGGATGATATCTTATTAGACTACCTAGGCAGTGTTAGGTCACGGAAACATTGTAAAAGTAAGTGACTTTCTTCTTTTCAGTCAGGTGCTGTTCAGCTGGTGGTGCTGTGAACAAAGGAGGAAATATAGTTTTATTGCAAGTGATAGACTAATTGCAGATGCAAAGCATTTATAGCCAATCCACTTATCTCAGTGTAGGAGGAAGCTAAGGGTGATAAACTTGTTCCTTTAATTTTCCTGCATAGAAGATAGACTGTTTTGTCAGATTCTTGAAAAATAATCTGAGAGCAATATTTTCCCCCCTTCTGCTCCAAAGTGGGGAACTTGCCACAAATAGGAGATTGACCTAGGGCAAGATTCCCAGGAGCATAAAAGGCTATAAACTCTATTCTACTTAGCATTGAATAGAACAATTCAGCCCTAAGTGATGGTCAGAAACATCTTTACACTATTACATGCAATAAACCAGGGGTGTCAAACTCGATTTCCTTTCAGGGCCACATCAGGATTGTGTCTGACCTTAGGGAGGAGGAGTCGTGGCCAGGGTGGGCGTGACCAGCTTGATGTCACTTATGCCAGGGTGTCTATGGTGGCCCAAGCAATCTGTCAGTGAAAATGGAGCTTGGGAGGGCCGCGTGCAGTCCTCCTGAACTCCATTTTCACTGGCAGAGGCATCGCAGGCCAGTCTGTTTTTCCAGGGTAGCCCTATACGCCAGATCTAAACATCCCACGGGCTGCATCTGGCCCATGGGCCTTGAGTGTGACACCTTTGTAGCAGACCATTTGTCAACTGTCTTCTACTTAACAACTATTATCCATGTCCTGGCTATGTCTTATTTAGACTTTTGTTTTACAGTATATTCTGTATAGAGCTTTAGATCACTGACTAATATGAAATGGGGCAACTCAGATATCAGTCAGTACATTGTGTCAAAATCACTTTTTATGACAATATTGAAAGATATGCAATGCTTGTTTTCAGGGTCAGTTGAAGATCATGGCTTTGGGGTTTTTATTTTTTTTTTACAGCATCTCCTTTTAGATCTGCCCTCTCAAGGACATCATGTTAATGTAATTGTGTTCCTCAAATACAGGGAAAGGCTTTCTTCTATGTGTTCTCAGATTATGGAATTGCCTCCATCTATAATTATGTGTACATTGTTTTAATTTAATGCTTTAAATTGTGTACTGTATTTTATTGTTCAAGTGTTAATATACTTATATAGTACACTGCTTCACTTTTATTTAGTTAGTTGTTTAACATTCCTTCAGAGACTTTTGCAGAAAGGTTATTTTAAAAAGAAGATTTTGGTAATTAACCATATAATGTTAAGTAACCTTTTGGATGTTTACATAAATGTGAAAATATATTCCGGAGCTATTCATGCAAGAACTTTGGGGAACAGCTTGCCCCTGTTTAGCTCTACTCATGCCTTGGGAATGATGGGGTTTTTTTTCTTTTTTTTTTTTGCTGATTACCATTCCAGAACATGAATCGATTTCTGAACTGTATATGTGCCCTATAAACATGTTTGCTTCTTATCACTGGATTGAAGGAGAATTCAGAGGATCAAGCTAACCCACATATGTCTTCCCAGGGAAAACAAATTACTAACTCAGTTATATGGTGTCAGATTTCCCAAACTAAACCAACAGCTCAGCTATAAAACATTTAGAAGGCCAAATGATAAGGATGAGAAAAGATACTAGGAGACAAACATAGACTCTAAGCAGGGACAGTTTGCCAAACCCTATAAGGGTAGTTCCACAGAATGAAACTATGTTCAGAGAATAAGGCTTCTTTGTTCTTTCAAAACCCTAATTGTCTTTGTAGTCCTATCCCATTACTTCACAATTATACAATAATTGCTTCACTGACCTCACTAATACAATGTGCAGTGTGTGTCTGTCAAGGCATTGATGACACCCAATGAGTGCCTGAACTAGTCTCTGTAGTTTTCTTGCCAATATTTCAAAAGAGATTTGCTATTGCCTTTTTCCTAGAGCACAGAAAGAGTGACTGGCCCAAGCTGGCTGGCTTTATGCCTAAGGCAAAAGTAGAACTCAGGATGTTTCACTTTCTAGAACTACATCAAACTGGCTCTGTATAATGATAACCCAATCAAATATCTTTCTATCATGGATTACATGTATACTTTATTCCGCAGAAATCTAAGAGACTTCTCCAGCACTGTCCGTAAACCTATTGATGCTTTAATATAAATATGCCCTTGTCTCCAGTTCAAACATTATTCTAGATCAGGGGTGGGCAAACTTGGCCATTTTGTGACTTGTGGACTTCAACTCCCAGAATCCCTCAGCCAGCTT
>JAEANM010009549.1:0-16300 GCA_017656035.1 Myanophis thanlyinensis
TGAAATGGCTGGCTCAGGAATTGTGGGAGTTGAAGTCCATGAGTCATGAAGGAGCCATAATTGCCCACCCCTGACTTAATATGAGATGCGTGTAGCAATAGGCAATACTTTAGAGATGATATCTCCTACAATATAAAAATAAAATAGAACCTATGCTATTTTGAACTTAATATTCAAAATTAAATAATACCTGCTAGATGCTTTTTTTTAAAAAAAAAGTTTTAATTAATAACTTAAATATGTACACCAGAATATGTTTGGCTGTACTTATAGGAAGCTTGTCACTTTCACCAGAATGATAAAAGCAATATTGTGCTACAAGCTCTGCCCTTTTCATATCCATAACATTGTGCATATATAAAAGAGGTGGGGCTTGCATTGAGACACTGCTTCCATCCCGCTTCCCCCTTATAGTTGCTGCTGAATGTAGCTCGGTCTCTGAAATGTTCTACATTACAACAATCTCAATGAAACAATTTTAAATGCTGGTAAATTTTCAATGACTTATGAGAAGCGGTAAACAAATTAATTCTGTAACAATAACAAAAGAAAGGCAATGCTCTATATAAATGCAGAGTTTTTACTTTTGGAAGACAGCTTGTTTGGACACAATATTAAATATTAAGGAAGCAGTAAAATCCAGATTACTCAAACATACTTGCTGATCCTCTTCTTTAGTCCATGGGCCTTTTATAAGTTCTGGATTTAGCACTTTTTGCCATCGATGCTGGCACTGTACATCCGTCCGATTCTAGGGTTGCAGAACAAAATCCAAAGCAAATTATTACAAAATGCTACAGATGTTAGTATGTCATCCAGAAACATCTAAACTGCCAATGTTTATTGCAAGGCTCCACTTGCCTTTTTGTTTTACTGCTCAGGATACCATCTATAAAGCTACAAAGAATAAGTACAGTGGTACAAAGAGAAGTAAAACAGACACGCAGCTACACATTGCTAGAAGTCAGCTATCTGGCTGATTCAGCAGCCAGACACTTTGTTGTAGTTTTTCATAACTGACAGCATTTTAATTTTTGATCATATTTATCGACCCAATAAAAGCACGCTATTCTTACTAATATATATTTTATCTTCAGCATTTTGGCAATCATATTTACTAGAAATATATATTTAACAAGCAGCACCAAACCAAGATCACAGTCAACTTCTATTCTGAAGTTTTTGTTGTTTCATTATGTGAAATCTATGATGTATTGGCCATCTGTTGTACATAAAATCTTCCCCCAAAGGCTCTTTATATTTTCCGTCCTTTATTTCGCATGAGAAGTGAAAGAAGTGTATATAAATTTGAGTTCTGCAAGTCTCCCAAATGCCTATTTAGTCTCCATCTGTAATTATGAAACAACCTCTCTCCTTGCACACTGATAAATGTGTGGTTATAAACAGAAAAGAGGCCTACTTACAGGAAGGAAATTGGCAATAACTTTCCAATCTTCTGTGCCATTCTGCTCCACAAGTTTCTTTAGCTTCTCATCCTAAGACAGCAATGTAGATTCCATTATTTTGGGGTTTCATTTCAAAACAGGGAAAAGACTAAACCAACATTACGCATTGTTGAATATCCTTGCTTTCCATAATCATGAAAGGTGTGGTTTCCAATTTAATTTGAGACAACATGGTAGTCTTTTTCCTCCCCATTTCTCAACCGGGTAGTTTTTTTCAATGAAAACAGTGTGACATTTTATATTTGGAAAGCTGTCAACTGATCAGCTAAGCTGAAACCAGCACTGAAAACTTAGTATGCTTGTTGAAGCTTTGATGAAGATCAAAACTGCCACAGAAGTCAGGAAAATTTATGTAATTAAACTTTTTAAAGGTCACTTGTTTTTTTTTCTTTTTAATATGCCAGGGCTTTGTCTTCAGAAAAAGAAACATGATATAGATTCTGCCTGTTTCTCTCTCCATCCATTTATATATGCATTGACTGCCAAGGTCGGCTCTTCTTGACATCATCATCAGAAGTTCAGGGTCAAATATGTGTGTGTGTGTGGATGGAAATAGCCAGGGATGTAAGCATATGCTTGGAGAGGCCAGGATTCCTATAATACAATGGTAATCAATCACAATTACAATTTATTTTTAAAAACCAACTGATAGAAGGAGTCCCAAAGGTACAGCTCTTCACAATTTCACCTTATCAGCCTGACATTGGCAGAGAATTGGGTTTGTTGGGAGCATATGAACAATAGGGTTGGCCTATTTGCTGCATTCCTAGGTACACCCCCCCATATGAGACTTGTATGCATCATATGTTTTTATTATATTCAGTTAAGTCAAAGGTTGGGATAAAACAAACCGTTAACAGTGAAGAAGTTGTATTATCAACTGGCACAAAACACTGCAGGTCGTTCTCCATCACAACCACAATTGGGACCAGAATTTTCATTACTAAACAAGGTGGTTATTAAGTGAATCAGCCTGATCTTATGATCTTTTTTTTTACCTTGGTTATTAAAGTGAATCACTGCAGCTGTTAAGTGAAATATGCAGTCATTAAGCAAATCTGTTTTTTCCCAAATGACTTTGCTTGTCAGAAGCTGGCTGATATGGTTGCAAATAGCGATCACGTGACCCACGCAGACACCAAAATGGAGTAAACCTGGTTGATTTAGCCTGCCTCTTAAACAAGAATCAAACACATCAGGCATTTATTTAAGGCCTCTAGCATTATCTTGAATGTATAGATGTGTAGATGCATTTGATTTATCCACACATCGACTTAAACAATGTATATACAACAAACAGATCAGACATCCAATTTCCATGAAGTATGGCATCCATATCACTAGCTAAAGATAGTTGATTGGTTACGTTCAATTTTACTACGTGAGAAGAATTCAATTCAATTCAATCTTCTGGACAGCAACTACAATGTAGCCTCTCATAGTGAACTGTCCAAAGCCAACAAATGAAGACCAAAAATAGAAATGAAGAAACAGAAAGACAGCATCCCATAGTTCAAGTTTCACATATAACCCCAGCATCCCCTAACTTGCTGTACTCCAGATAGTTTGGACAATCGTCCCCAAATTTCCAACAAACAAGGTTATCGGCTATGCTAACTGAAAATAATGAACCTGTAGTTTATCTTATTCAGAGGGTTGTGTTGAAGAAGGTTGCTCTAATCACTTCCTATATTGGCACCATTTGTATTAAAATCATTTAATGTACAGTACAAAAGTGAATTAGTGTACAGTAACTGGAAAGTTCACTGAATATGAAGTTAATTATAATGTTTTGGCAATCATTAATCCATCTGCATTTCAACATTATACTTGGTTGCAAGAACTGTTATTTGCAATCATACAAGATAGAACAAGAATGGCCTTCGCTATGATAGTGCCAACATTATCTTGTGAACCACTCCAGCCAGATAAGCATTTGTTTTCATGCTACAGGTGATCCTCAGTTAGCAATCACTTGTTCAGCAATTGTTTGAACTTATGACAGTGCTGAATTAGTGATACTTTTAACAGTCCCTCAAAGTCCCAGGCATTGTAGTATTCCACGATCAAGTGATTGTGATTTACAATGTTCTCCATCAGCAAAGCTAATGGGGAAGCTGGCAGGAAGTTAGAAGTCACAAACATGTGAGGTTCTCGCTTAAGGACCTGCAAGGCTCTGCTTAACAAAGGTAGCTGGGGACTGCCAAAATTGTCATCATTAAACACGGGATTGTATCACACTGTGTTTTACAACCATATTGTTTAGTGATGGAAATTCCAACCCCAATTAATACTGTTAAATGATAGGGCAATAACTACTGAACTCTAGTCTAACATATGGCTATTTTCACAAATAAAAAATGTGCCTGCAAATGGAAAGCATTGTTCTACCTGAATATTGTCTTGCGTGTATTACTAAAAGTGTGCTGGGTTTAACACACAAAGCACGAAGAAAGAGATTTTTCAGATACTATGCTGCAACATAAAGAATCGTCACGCAGCAGCATTTTTCCAGATGCAATTAAAGTTCAAAACTTTAACTCAGGGGTCCCCAGCCCCCAGTCCATGGACCAGCACTGATCTGTGGCATGTCAGCAACCAGGCTGCCCAAACAAATGAAGCTGATGCAGGCAGCATGCAAAACCATGCCCCCTCCAGTCCGTGGAAAAACCTTTCTCCACAGAAGCAGCCCCTGACACCCAGAAGGTTGGCGGCTATTGCTTTAACTGATACTAACTTATCCAAATTGTTGGTTTGACCAGCACAACAATCATCCTTAAACTATTCTCTGTGGCCCTATTAAAAATGTACTAATTTGTTGCAATTTTGATGACTACTTCCTTGTGATTATTTGACCCAGTAACCTCTAGCAAGGGTTTAGAAAGCACAACATTAAGCCGCAGAGGCTATTTTGGAGAGTTGCCAAATAGTGCAGTAACAACCTAAGTTTTTATAAAATTAATGTTTACGTATCAACATGTTACTGAAATTAAAGCAAACTAAGTATGAAAATTGGAATGTCTAGCAGAAAGTCAGTTGAAGTTATTGCCAGCACAGTGTTGCAAACTTAGTATTTTAACACAGCAACTGTGCAAAAAAAAAAAAAAATACAGAGTACACTACACATGTGAATTAAAAATGCTAATCATTTCTAAAAAGAAGACTATATTCCTATTATTTGGTTAGGTGCTAAATACTCGTAATATCATAAGGACCTCTGTTCTAAACATACAATTCAGTTATTTAGAAACTTTAAACATACTCAAAGAGGACATGAAGGTGATTGGGGTGAGAGTGGAGGATGGCGAGGATAGAGTTGGGTGGAAGCAGTTGATTCGCTGCAGCAAACCCTAACGGGAACAGCCGAAAGAAGAAGATTTAAAGTACTCAAAGACTGTTTTAAACTTAACACCAATTGTAATAAGTAGACAGTCTTATATTTAGTTTTTGTTTTGAAATTAAGTCCTTCTTGAAGTCTGAAACATTTTAAACATGTCCTCATTCACATTTAATTTGTCTGTTTAACCATGATGTACGATGGAACATGAACATTTATGGGGACATGGTGCACAGTGGTTAGAATGCGATATTGCAGCCTAACTCTACTCACTGCCAGTTTGATCCTGACCAGCTCAAAGTTGACTCAGCCTTCCATTCTTCGAAGGTTGGTAAAATGAAGACCCAGATTGTTGGTGGCAATATGCTGATGCTGTAAACTGCTTAGAAAGTGCTATAAAGCACCATGAAGCAGTATATAAATCTTAGCTATTGCTAAGTGCTGCTGTTATGGAGTTAGCCACAACTGGCTGAATTTGCTTCCTGATAACAACTGGGAAGCAAAACCAGAGAACCTTCTAGCTAAGTGTAATGTGTGAACCTAATCATCACCCATCCTATACTCATGCTGTAGAAACTAATAGGAGGACTCTCCTTGTCATACTTGTAATTGATTATCTGTCTACAAGGGGGATAAAGGTCATGCATTGTTAATTGTGACTAAAAGAAGTTTCAGTTGTTGTTTCTTGTATGACAAATAATTAGAAATGAGAAGAGTTGGTTTATGTGTTATTGCCTTAGGGCCTTGACCCCATGAAATGGTGGAAACCAACCAAAGCATGATATATAAATCCCAGCAACACATAATACTCATATTTCTAATGGCTTCTATGTATTTTCTATCAAATACATAATGCCAATTTCTACACACCTTATTGCAGTTGACCAACTGCTATGAAATCAGCCAGGTAGATTGAACCCTGTATTCAAAATAGCTGAAGCAGTTGCCCCACCCTAGAACCACCTCCATTTTTCATAGAAACCGACATACAAAGACATGATTACCGTTGTGCTGATTTTCATGGAAAATGTGGAGGAAATAGAATTTCCACTTCCTGATTGACTGTTCTCAGGCTTCCAAGTCAATATAATAATAAGTCAGTCAGTACCTCTCTATCATCTTCCCTCTAAAATAGCAGGTCTTCATTTGTCCATTGTCTTTTTACCATTTCCTATTTTCACCTCACTATCACAACCGACACCAGTGTGAGTAGGCCCCAACATCGATATTATATAACATTTCCCTCTCAAAAGGTATTGCTTGTTTCTAAACTCCTTATGTGTGGATTGTTTTGTAAAGCAAACTCTGTGTTTTAGGCACAGACCTAATTATGGCAACCTAAAAGAAAAAAATTAAATGTTCCACTTCATATTTATTAACCAAAAGGTTATATTTATCCACTTGTTTGAGAAGCCAGCCACAAATGGTACTAAAATTCTTATCTTCTACAGACCCTTAGTATGAGCCAGTTTACCTCTTCTCGGGTCCATCGTGTTTTCCCTAAATGACGTTTCCCACCCTTGGGGAGCAGCCCATCGTAGTCATGATCGTATAACTCAATATCTTCATCCTCATCATCACTGCTATATATGCTGAAGAAATAAAACAGAGAAAGCAAAATTAAGATAGAACACCAAAGGGGAGAGTTTAATTTCAATATCACAGGTTCTACAAAAAGTAAGCAAAAGTCAACAACTTTTGCAAAGGTTATAGGGGTAATTGTCTGGAAAGTTGCATGACAAGATTTTGTTCTGCATTCTGTTCTAGTATTCTGAACTGGTTCTGCTGTTTCTGGTATCCACAGATACAAGCAAAAGGTTGGCAACCTTCTGCTTACTATGCATGTTTAGACCTGCTCATGCTGTTAGATCAGTGGTAAATTACACATTTGGCACCTATTCAACCAATGATGGTTTCAAATTAAAATACAATGTTTAGGACAATAAAAGGAACAGAGGCTGTGTCCTTTGCCCAAGTACATATTTGGAATCCTTATGCCAAATCATTCAAAGAACACCTCATAAATTCACAAAGTGGTAAAAAAAACCTCACATTTAATTTTCAGATGAAAATCAAGTTTTATATTTTTATAAGGTTAGTATTTTGTACTATCCTACTGTCATATTATTTAATAACCTCTTATGCAGAATAACTCTGGTACAATAACTCTTGTAGAAGTTTACAAGCTTCTTTAGTTCGTAGCACCCCAGTGCTTTGATGTCTTGGCATACCACAATAAAACCATGAACAGTTCCATTTATTAACACAATATAAAATATTCCACTGTGACCCTTATATTGGTTTTAAATGTTGTTATGTACTTTTTTATCGGCTGTAAACTGCCCCGAGTCCTTAGGGAGATGGGGCGGTATATAAATACGATTAAACTTAAACTTAAACCCTGTGAATTCAGTCTGGAACCCTGGGCACATAGTTTGGGAATCACATTCCTAGTAACTTCAAATTAGGACTAGTGTTTAGCCTGCAAAAATCTAAAGGACCACTAGATGGCAGCAGAGTGAGAACTTTCTATATTTTTCCCATCATTCATTTATTTTCAGGTTTTCTGCAGACCAGACATGATGATCCTAGTTCAAACTATACTGTTAGCCCTTTGATGTAAGCCAGGCAAGAAACACAATGAATATTAGCTCTACCTTTATTATTGGGATACATAACAGATTCTTGCAGGTCTGAAATATTTCCCCTTCCTCCCTTTTTATGCTGCAGAAAACTAGGAGAGTAAAAGCCTCCCATGTACTGTGTCCTTCTGTGGACACTAATTTTACTGATTATTTGTCTAGTCTGCTGCTCTTTCTCCTGTCTCCCAAATTCCCACCTACCACTTACATGTACTAAGTGAAATTTCTATGCACTTGAAGAAAGCAGACATATTTTACAAGGATATATGCTACTAAATTCTTTGAGGATGACTTTGAAGAGAGTCAATTTGCATATATGCATGGCAACATAGCCTCAAAGTGCTGAAGGTCAATGGTCAATGAAAAATAAATTCCACTAGTCAGTTTGGTTTGTTTTACTCTTCAATGACAAGAAGTTCACAATTCATGGCCAAGTACAGGTATTTCTAATAAGAATACAATCTGAAGTTTTCCTACTATTGCTACCTCAATCCCATCTAATTTACTTTATATGCGGATTGCCCCAGCTTTTCTTCAAAGCTAATATGACAGCAGAAATTACTAAAAACATCCAGTTTAATTCATGTAGTTTGGTAAAATTCAAAGTATTTTGCAATGAAGATTGCCTTACTTCAAATTCTATTGAGCAACACTTTATTTTCAACTGGAAAACGTAAACATAAGTTTTGAAAGTTTAGCCTAAAGATTGTATCTAAAGTAGAGAAGAAAATATAGATGATTTAGGGGTACCTATGGGCAATACACTAATAGAATTCACTTTAATGCCATTTTAAAATACATTTTGACAAATCAGATTAAAGTAAACTGGTCCAATATAAGAATTTTTAAATATTTTTCTAAGTATTTGGACATATTTTTGCAAATAAATATATTTTGTGTCATCTATCCTCATGATTCTAGAAACTTAGAAGAGACTAGTAAAACTGATATAAAATACTCAAAACCAAACTAAACTACACTGCAACCCTAGGAAACCGCCCTTACAATCAAAAGTTAAGTTTTATGAACAATATGACGTGCAATGCAAAAATTGCTGTTCATATGATTTGGCTGTTCCTATGTAAAATGCATTTGAGGTTTATGTGCATAACTTAATTATATGTGTGTGCATGTGTCTGTGTGTGAGCGCTCCATGCAATAGGGGCTTGAGGAGCTGTGATTGTAGCTGATAGTTGAATTTTGTTTCTGCTCTCAGACCTTGGTAGATTTTAATTGTACGTTTTAAGCCTTACCTATAGCCAGTTGCACTTATTTTAACAGGCATCAAGGCAACAAAAATCATGACAATGTAAAAAAACAACAACCCTCAGTTTCCATTTACACATCAATTGTACAGGCTCTTTTAGCTGAGTTCCATATCTGTTCTTTTGTTTTCCAGATAATGAGGATGGTGTGACTCAGATGCTCTCTTACATTTTGCCACTAAAAAAAGCCAACCAATAAAGCAGTCCTTCTGTCCTTCCATCCATCCACCTTTTTCTCTCTCTAGAACCCATAACGGGGCAATCGCTTAGAGCAGTCTGAGATGACGTGTCAGGCTGCAGAAACGTAAAGGGTTAAGGCTGTTCCTCCAGCTAATTTGTGCATAAATACTCCACACACTCATGAATACTCTGCTCTTGCCAAAGAACTTCAGTTGTGCAACCAATTTGAGAGAGAGAGAGAGAGGGTGGGGATGGGGCGGGGAGGAAGTGATTTGTTGCTGCCGCTTACTACTACAGCTACTACTATTACTACCGCTGTCACTGTGATTGAAGAAAAAGCGAGCAATTCGCCAGTCAGCCGAAGGGCAGTCACTCACGATCCTCCTCGCCAGTCTTCTAGCCCGACAGGTGCTGGAAAAGAAGCGAGCCCCGGGTGGTTTTGTTTTCTGTGTCCCCGCCCGTCCTGCCCGTTGCCAACGGGGAACCACGGCCCTTCACCAATCCCACTGGAGCAGAGGAGGCGCTGTCCTCGTCGTCGGCCCCCCTTCTATTCAACCTCACTCTTGTAACGAGGAACATTATTACACACCGCTTTAAAAATAAATGCTCCGAAAGTCCCGCGCTTGCGTCGAGAAGACGGCGCCTTGGGCACAGCCGAGCGCTTTCTCCCAAGTGCAAGTGCAAAGCTCAAAAGAACCGCTCCGCTTCTTCCCCGCCCGGCGCTGCGGAGCTCGACCCCGAGGAAGGAAGGAAGGAAGGAGGGCGGGCAGGCGAGACGAGCGTGCGGGACTAGGAAGCTGTCCCACCACTCAAAATAAAATAGGCAGCGAGCAGACTGACTGACTTTCTCTCACACAAAAATCGTTTCTGCCAGCCGGATAAACAATGTTGTCTGCATGAAAGCAACCTCTCTATCTATCTATCTATCTATCTATAGATATAGATATATATAAAGATATACACACATACACACACACAGGGAGGGGCAGCTTTGCAAAGCCCCCTGAGGAGAATATTCCTCCTCTTCTTCCCTCGCTTACCCCCCCCCTTCTCTTCCTAGAAATGAAGCGGAACTTCAGGAAGCGGAGTTCCAAAGGTTAGCCCTTCGCTTTCCGTGTTAAGGAAAAGTTGAGAGGAAAAGAGGGCGCGTTAAAAGCGAGGAGAAGGCGAAAGAGAAAGACTTTTTTTTTAATTCCAGCTCCACGTGGACGCTGTCCGGAGCTAATTGAAACAAACAGCCCCGCATGGAACGGGCGTTTCTGCGGACCACGAGGCGCAGGTTTTCCCTAGCCTGCTGCTTGCCTGCCACCGCTGCGCAAAAGGGAGAAAAAGGAGTAGTAAGCAGCGGGTAGCCTCAATCACCTCCACCCTGCAACATTTCCCCACAACCACAAGCCGTCCTCGCCCCGGACGATCACCCGTCACCACATACGAGCACATCAGCAAGATTTCTTTTCTTTTTTTTTGTAAAGTTCCCCTCCGTAGAAACTGTCAAACCCAGGCCTGCAAAGCAAGGTCAAAAACTCCACCATTAACCAAATAAGTGACAGTTGACAAACCACCAGTCCTTCTCTCTCTCTCTCTCTCTCTCTCTCCCCCCCCCTTGCAATCTTGTCCTGCGGTGCCAAACTGTCCCATGCCGCGCTGCAGGGAAAGCTCGCAGAAATTAAAAACACAAAAAACTTCCCGCAGAAGGTAAAAACAGCGCGTGCAACGCGAAGGCAAACTTCACTACCAAAGCACTTAAAAAGAGAAAGCAGCAGAGACCCAAATTCAAAGGCAATTTGAGTTTGCGGCTCCGAAAGAAACCGACAACTGCAAAAAGGGGTTTAGCTTTTCCTTCCACCCTGCTTGTCATTTTACCCAGCCGCGAAGAATGAATGAAAAGGACGAATGAATGAAAACGCAATCGGGTACCTGCAGCTCCGACATTTTGCTCTTTTATTTTTGCTCTGCTCTCTCGCCTTCTGCAATCCCAAACGGTCGCAAAACCAAGCCCGCGATTGTCAGAAGCGACGGGTGCAAAGACTGGGACGCCTTTTACTGAAATTATTTCGGCTCGCGTACAACTTTGCAACTTCGGTCAGACGCTCACCCACCCCCTCTGGAAAGTTTGCACGGATCCGAGTGCCGCTATCTATTCCCAATCGCTTAAATAAGCGGCGGAGGTGGGGAAAAAAAAAATCTTAAGTAGCCCAGGAGAAAGTGAGTTGCTAAGCACCAACTGATTCAATGCAGCATTTTATTTAAATACAGCGATTTAACGCGCGTCCTGACAGGTGAACTGGCAGGGAACGCTTCCTCTGAGAACCCTGTGCAACAGTTCCCAATCTCTCTCCGACTCTTTTTCACTTTTTGCCCCCCCCCCCAAAGAATCTTGCCGCTATAAAACAAAACAGGACGCACGCGCGCACACATTACCCACGTTATATCCAGAGACCGAAAGAGCCAGCAAGAGAAAGAGCGACCAAAAAAATTAAAAAATAAAAATAAATGCCTCGGTGTTTGCAAAGAAATTTGCTTTGCCCCTTTTCCAGCCTTTGCCTTTTTTTACCTGTGCCTAGGTCTCCTGGCCATCCTTGCATTAGTCACTGGGGGGGAAAAGGCGAGAGGTAGGTAGGTAGGTGGGCGGGCGGGCGGACGGGCGGGGGAGGAGGAGGAGGAGAGGGCTTAATGCAGCTGGAAGCAGTGCTTGGCGTGTGTCTCCTCTTAAAAAAGGGTTCTTATGCTGTTAAGTTCTCAGGAACCGGAGAGGGGAGGAGGAAACAGGTCGAGATGAAAGCGTAAACTCTGTAAACAGATGCCATCTAACAAAGGCTTTTTGGACACTCCCCCTCCCGCCAAATCTGGCGCCCCTGCAGTGCGCAGGCGCTCCTCCAGCCGAGGGCTCTGAGTGCTTGCTGCCTGTGGGCGACTTCTGCCAGCCCTTTTCGGCTCTCGAAGCGCGCGCGGCGGAGGCGGTGGCGGCAAAAACGCTCCAAGGGGAGCGGAGCTTCTGGAGGGACCTTCGGACAGGCGGGAAAGGCGCCTTTGGCTGCGCCGTGCCCGCTCTGCGGAGGCGCACTTTTTAGCACCCTCCCCGCTGGGCTACACACCGAAGGCAGGCTGGGTCGTCAGCGCAAAGCGGCGGAGTTGGGACGGCTCCGACGCCAGTGCAAGCTCCATTAAAACGACGGCCTGGGGTTGCCTTCACCTCCCATTGTGTGTGTATGTGTGGGGTGTCTTGTAGCTCAGGGCTTGGTTGAAACTTCCTCTGGAGCTACGGTACTTATGCCCGGTTTTACTTTGCCGCCGAGGAGGAAACCCTCCTATTTGAACTGGAAGGCGTTTCTTCCCACTTCTGGAACAATGAATGCGGGGTGTGTGTCCCTAATCTGTCCCTTTCTCGCCTTGACTGGGTCCCTGACAGGCAGGAATTCAACAGGAGAAGTACAGATTAGCTCTCCTGATGAATTTTGCTTATTGAATGACTCTTTGCTTGCAAAGCCCTTAGTTAAAAGGATACCAGACTAAAAAGTGGCCCTGGCAACTCCCTTTGAGGCTTGTCATAAGTCTGTATGGCATTCCATTATTTAGATCCCTGGAGTTGCTTCTGCTAGAATGGCACCTAGCAACTTATTAGGAGCAGCTATGAGGGGGTAGTATGTAGGAAGGGGTGCTTGTTTGCAGATAGTAAGAAAAACACAAGTGGTCTTCCCTGCCAGGTTTCCCTGCGCAGCCTGTTTAGTTTCAAGGCCCTAGCTAACCAGTTGTATACATTTCCAAGGTACTTCATACTTTTCCAACTTTATAAAGAAAATGCACATGTCTGCCCAATTCAAAGTGACTGGATTGTTTATAGAAGTTTACAGAAGTTAAGAGTTTACAGAACCCCAGATAATAAAACCCAATAAATAAACCCTTACCTCCTTGGTGACAACAAACTACCTGATGGGCTCCATATTGCCCTGGGGGTCCCAGTCCCTCTGGCAAAACCATGCTTTGGGAGTGTTTCAAGAACTAATCAAGATGGATGACAGTCTTTATCTCCTCAGGGATACTGTTCTACAGGCAGACAGCCCCCATGGAGAAGACCCTACTTGGTCCCTCTACATGGACCTCGTTAACATAAGGAACTAACACCCTTTCTGCTCCAATGGGTTGGATGGCTATAACTGGGGGAAAAAATGACTCTTCACTTTCCTGCATTTTCAGTAGTGTCTTATTTCATGGCTGGCCATTAAGCATGTTCTGCCCAGATAGAATCGATTTGTGTGTTTATGTATTAGTTTTGTGGCTGTATGGATTAGTCTATGGCTTGTCTCTTGTATGTATGCTATTTTTATTTGATTTTTTTCTCCCACCCTTGAAGTAGTCCATGCATGTAGTACCTCCTTATTTTTTGTGGTCAGTTTATAAATTTGGCAGTATTCAGGTTGAATTCATTATGAGAGAACGGTACACAAGAGTGTATCACAGAAACTTTTCGTTGCTCTGAACTTTATAATATTTTGCATAAGAATGCAAGGAAGACCAAGCTTTAATCAGTGAACATAGTACAAGCTATATATAGTATAAGCTATATGTGCAGGTATCTGTTGTATTCATATGCAACCAGTGAGCCTCCAAATGTTTGTCCTCTCCTCAAGCACTAGCAGGGACTTTCCAAAACTTTGCATGAGGTACTGACATGCAACCAGAGTGTATTTGACAAGACAGAAGTATTGGGAAGTGCACTATTTTTCCCACTTGCAAATAATAAGGGAAATTTATTTAGATCAGAGAAATTATTGATGTAAATCCAACTCCCCAGCCTTATGATTTAAGAGATGATTAACCTCTTATCATTTTGGTAATGGAACTTGCATATTTCTATTGAAGTCATCATCTTCACTTTCTACATTGTGACAGCACAAGCAGTAACAGGCGCTTCTCACTATGCCCATGTGTCATTGCTCCTAAATGAGCAGTATTGGTTGCCAGTTGAGTTCTGGATGCAATGCACATCATCACCTTTAAGAACCTTCATAGCATAGGGCTTGATTATTTGAGGGGGGATTATCTATCTCCAATTGTTTGGGCCCACTCAATACATTTAGATAGCACCGAAGGCCCCTCAATTATATGTTGTTATCTTGTAAGATATAATTGTGCCTTCTTTGTTGTTGCCTCTGTCCTCTGGAATTGCATGGAGTCTGACTATCTGCATGAAACACCACCATGTTTCATGGTACCATTAAACTGGTACCTATTTATCTATTTGCATGTAGCATGCTTTTGAACTGCTGGGTGGGAAGAAGCTGAGGCAAGTGAAGGTAGCTCACTCAGCCGCACGATGCTAGGACTCGGACTTCTGGAGCAGAGACCATCTTCATCTTTTAAGCCACTGAGTCACCATGCCTCTGCATTCCTTACTTATTCCAGTGCTAGATATAAAGTTAGATCAGTACTCTAGTCATTACAAAGTGGGCTGCTGGAACTGAAATATAGCAAGTAGCAGCAACAACAGAATCTGTAAAAACAAAGCATGCAAACTGATCTGTATGCATTATCTTTAGTTTTACATGTTAGCAAAACAATGCATAGGATTATCCAACATACAATTAGAACCTTAATAGAAAGGGAGTGCCAGATGTTCAAGCTGGTTTTAGAAAAAAGCTGAGAGACATGAGACATTATTGTAGATGCATGCTGGAAGACCTGAATGGCCAGGTTGGAGAGATACAGTCGATCATCCTGGAGAAAGGCTGTCTAATGTAGTCATTAAATGACACAATTTAAAGGTATGTAATTGATCAAATATAATACAGCAATTATAGGACAGCCACCTAATGTTTTCACTTAGTGTCAGTAAAGATTATCTTAGTAACTTGGTAACATGAAATATGAAGTTATCTGGAAATCAGTGAATAGTTAATATTTACAAGATATAGCATCCTATTGTGCTTGAGTTAACCTACTGGATATATTCTGCAATATTAAACTAAACTGTTCATCTAAATTGGGCTGCATTTGGTGCACCATATACAAATCATCTGAATTCTATTTCTGGTTAAGTATTTCTGAAATACAGATTTTTCAATGACATTCCAAATAATACAAGGTTTTTTTCTCAAGCTAACTGCTTGAAAGGATAACCTAGTGTGTATCTATTTGTAAGAAATACATAGCCAAATGACATTTCTATGGGTTTTTTTTTGGTGCTGCCTTCTAAAAACTAGCATGGAAACAAGGAAGTCAGACAAAATAAAAAATAAATTTACAGAAAGAACTCTAGTCTTGATGATAGAACAAAGTTCAAATATTGAAATCGCAACTGTAGATCAGATTTCATCTCCTTGTATAATGAATGCAAATAAAAGCATTTTCCAAGGAGATAACTTTGGTCTCAGTAACTTTGGTCCCAGTTTTTAGGAAACTGGCAAAAAAATGCATTTATTTTTCCCTGCTTGTGTCAAGCACTGGATCTTAAGCTCAAAAGAATGTGCTTAGCTGACTAAAAACAAAAACAGTTGAAAGATGAACTGAAGCAAAAGTAGCAGTGAATGAAAATATACTGTATATATTGTATTATCTGACATATAACAGAAGCAAAGGTGAAGTCCAATGGCTCCTTTCAAAGAGAAGAATGGGAAGATTCTGCTCATTAAGGAAGAACAAGAAATACGCTATGTAAAGCATTTGAAAGAGATACAAAATCAACCATGGTCAGCCACAACATGATTTTCATGTGTCCGATCTTGTCCGTAAACCAGGGGATGATCACAGCAAAACTGCAGGCAATAAGAACATTAAAGAACGACAAAGTCCCTCATTTACACTAAATTACAACAACTACTGAAATCATTCTAGTGGGAACAGCAAGAAGCAGGAATTAACAGGACTACTCAATGAATGTCCAGCAAAAATAGTGTGTCTTAGGCAAGTGGAAAAATGGAGTCATTGTCAAATTGCCAAAAGGTAATGCCACAAACTTACAACTGGAGCATCACATTTCTTTCATCTCCTAATGCTGGGGTTATTTTTCCATTAAGACAGCTTCTAGATGCAGTGGAGAATACATTATGGGAAGAAATAGTTGGACTACGTTGACCGAGTGTTTGTGCTGTGCAACATCACTGAACGAAGTATTGAACTCCAACATCTATTGTCGATCAGTTACATTGATTTCAAAAGTCACTAAACAGCATACACAGAATCACCATGGAATATCATAAGAATTTATTTTTTATTGTTATTTGTCTAGAATATAGCCTGTGCTTGAATTCCAGGTGCTGTGTGAAGACTAATAATGGTATCAACTATTGGTAATGGTATATTGCCCACGAGCTGAAGAAGTTTCTTGGATGAGAAGTGACTTTACCACCATCATCAAATTTGCTGACGATACCATTGTGGTAGGCCTGATCTCAGACAATAACGAGACAGCCT
>JAEANM010009550.1:0-16299 GCA_017656035.1 Myanophis thanlyinensis
AAGGAAGACAGAGAGGGAGGGAGAGATGAAGAGAAAGAGGAAAGAAGTTAGGAAGAGAGGAAGGAAGTGAGAAAGGGGAGGAGGGAGAAAGAAGCAGAGGGAGAAAGATGGAAAGAGAGGGGAGTAAGAAAGAGAGGGAGGGAGAAGAGAGAGGGAAGGAGATAGGGAGAAGGAGGGAGAGAAGGAGAGGAAGAGAGAGTAAAGGAGGAAGACAGAGGAAGAGAAGTAAGAGAGAAGAGAACTGAACTTTACTTACGAAAATGTTAATTATGTCAATGGAAGATATAGGAAACTGCATTAATGATATATATCAATGCATTGATTTGTACTAAAAATATTTAGCTTAAAAATATATTTATAAGGAATCACAAATATGTAGGTTAAAAGTATTGAAAAAGTAATGTACGTTTCATTGTGGATGACCCTTTGCATGACTTGTATTGGGAAAATAAAATTATAATTAAAACAAAAGAAAATGATTCCCCAAAGAGGTAAACAGCTACACTTTACTGGAGTTATTCTTTGCTTCCAATCTGTTGAAAGGGATTGGACTCCATTGTCTATATTTCCCTTTCCATCCCCATGGTTCTTTACAGAAAATTATAATCCAAGAACATATAGATCTGTTAAAATGTTCCTATTTTCACTTTCCATATTGGGAATCCCAGGTACCATGCAATAATCTCATCAAATAATTCACCAAGCAAATGTTGGTGCTTCCTTAATTACACCAATGCAAACAATGTGCCTACAATGACTTTACAAAACAAAACTTTATTTAATTGGTCATCTCGCTTCAGAATCCCAAAGATATTTTTTCAAGAGGCAACTGGACTGTCTGGTTTTTCTTTGAAGACACTTCTTGGATGAGAAGTAAAACATCTTCAAAAAAAAATCAGAAAGTCCAGTTGCCTCTTGAAAAAACATCTTTGGGACAACCATCCATGACCTGGCTGACTGAGAATCTCCTTATAGACATCAAGAATCCTTGCTTTGCTGCAAAATAAAGAGCAACATCCTCATTTGTTTGCACAGAGAAGGCAGGCAGGGAGTTGGTAGGGTTTATTTACTCATTTAGCAAAGCCTTAAGGGAAGGTTGAAGAGGACTTGATTAATGATATATATCAATGCATTGATACATATCAATGCATTGATATATATGCAGAACCCAAGGTAGAACCCAAGTTCTATTTAGTCCTTCTGCTTTTGTGATTTCCACCAAATACTGAGTCAGATCAATAATGGAACATTTGCAAGTAGACAGGAAAAGGCTCATCTATAAATTTAGGCCAAAGGAACAGTTTTGGTTTTGGTTTTGAGTACATTTTCTCACAAAATACTCATCTCTCCAATATATTCCATCCAAATGTAAGCTGATATGCATGCAGTGGGGGGCAGGGGTGTGGATTACTGCAAGGTCTGAATTACTAGACCTTTAAAAATTACTAGCAGCACTTTGAACTGTATATAAAAACCAACTCAAAGCCTGTCAGGTGTTTCAGCAAATGGGAGGCTGCTTCACTTAATAACTAGAATATGCAATTCTTTCAGTGCAAATGTAGTTTTACTCAGTATGTGCTCGGCGAATGAGGATAAGCTATTTGCCAGCAGCCTAAAAAAAATGGAGTCACTATTTTATGAAATTACAAGTGGCACAATGCCACTTGTGCTTAGATTGTGTTTCCTCATATCTGAGATTCAAATGAGACATTGCAGATTTCATTTCGTGGTGATGACAGTGGCCATGGAAGAGAGATTTGCAGTACAATTAGTGATGTTTTAGGTATGTTGACAAGGGAGGGCCAGGCATGATGAGTGATGTTGAGTTGGCCATGCCCATCCAGCCATGTGACCACCAAGCCATGCCACCCAGTCACATGACCACTAAGCCACACCCACACTCATGTGACCACCAACCTATACCCACCCATTAAGCCATGCCCACAGAACCTGCAGTAAAAAAAATTGAATTTCACCACTGGGCAAAACTCACTTAACTTCTTGCTTAGCAACAGAAATTTGGGGCTCAATTGTGGTTATAAGTCAAGGACTACATATACAGCCATGAAAGTAATGAATCCATTGCACAACCACAACATCTTGGCCTTAGAACAAAGAGAAGTTCCTTCTAGTCGCCTTATGGAAATGATTCAGGAGATGGCAGCAGAATTACTGAAGGGTTTTTTTTTCTAAAACAGGTAGTTAGCTCAGCTAAGTAGTCTGCTGAAAAGTCATTGAAACATTCAAACGGGAATTCCCTGTTTTCCCTCTCCCCTGGTCCCATGATCAACCACTACCTTCTTAAGTACCTTACCTTCAAAAAACATTCGAGTAGCAGTTCCCATCTAGGCTTCCTTGCTAGATTTCCTTGCAAGGATCAGAGCTACCAGTATACCTCCTTTTTATTGCAATGGCCAAGTTCTCAACATAATGTCCCACCAGTTAGTATTTTGATGTTTTGATGTCAAACACTAGTCCACTCTTCCATTATATCCCTAAAAAAAACCCATAAATCCAAACAGAAATCATACGAAAAGGAAAAATAAAAAGTCCCAGCTCTTGCCAAATGTTACAGTATTTGCAAAGACAAAAAAGTTGGTCCACCCAAGGTCCCTTAGATTAATGTGTGTTTCAGCTGAATAAGAGGACAATGAAATCCCTCTGCTGCACTAAAGGAGATGTTCATTGATTTGAAACTGCAAAGAGAGCTGGAAGCAAATATAATTTTCTACAGCTTCTCCCCCCCCTCCCTTCCATTACTACTGGAATTATCCAAGCACAGGGCAACAAAAATATTGGAAAGTTCTGTATAGTTATCCTTCAAGAATGCCGTTCTTCTCTTCCTTCATTTGCCCTGAAGAAATTATATAAAACTCCTGCCAATGAACTGATTCCCTATCAACAATTTTTATTAAACAAAGCAATTTCTAGTTTATATTTTCAGGACTTTAAGCTTAGAACAACAATTTTAATAATTTCAAAATGACCCTATGAAAGAACATCTATTTCCCATAATTCATCAGATAAAATGTCCATATCATTGAGAACAAAAACAATCACTCTTCTAAATCACATACAGTAGAAGAAAATAAAGAAAAACATTTTTCTAAAAATGTTTCTCAGAAACTCAAGCTCTGTTAAACTAAGCCCTGAAGAAATGTTTAAAAAAAAGATTTAGTCTCAAAAGCAACAGAAAATGCCAAGAGCTACAGTGACAAGATCAGATAAGTACAACTTTTCAAATGAGAGTAAATATTTATATTTTAGATATTTCAGTAATTGGTTACAAGTAGGAAAGATTAAGAAAGTAAATGTAATATAATGGTATTGAAACTTATATACAATTGCCATGGAAACTGAGAGTACACGTTTCATGTTTTTGTTGTTTCTGTTTAAATGTGTGGCACTTCTGTAAAAGATAAAGCTGCCTAGTTTTTCAGGCTTGTCTTTTTTTAAAGGCCAGGAGAAAGAATTAATAGCAATGCTTTCCACTTATAATTTTAGACACAAATGAATTCATTTTACCAAGATTTTTAAACTTACATCAGAAAACATGATTTTTAGACTTAGTTTTAAAATACAGCATATTTCAATTTATTTTCCATAGAAGGACAGTTCTATGGCACATGTTTCCTGATTAAAAATCAATGTCTTTCTGGCGCTGTTTCACAATTACTCGTCAGTTGCACATCGTGGATATTATACAACAGGGAAGGATAATTTTTTACCTTGTGTATCTTTGCTGGGATTGTATAGTTTGGTCAGTACAATGATGATGTATAAAAAAAATCAGTCTTGTGTGCAATCATTTATAAAAATCTTCAGACTAAACACTTAGTCAATGCTGTCATATGTTGTTAAGGCTTGTTGAGTCCCTAAGCTTTTTAACAGGGATGTGACAGTCTCAAATTCATTAAGTGAAGCTTTTCCCATTACAGAGATGCAATGTGTACAAAAGCTTCCCTATCTCCATTCAGACAGAAACCATGTACTGATTGCGAACCAATTCTATTCTCAGTTCAACTTGTCTTAAAGCTGGATGGACGGGGAGACAAAGAACAAGGAAAATAATAATAAATGACATCATTCTGTGAAAGAAACGACATAAATGAAATGAATCAATATGCAAACCAATCAAATAATAGTTACCAGTATTTATGGATATAATAATCTGAGTATACATAGCACAGAGAAAATATATCCTCAGTCTAAAAACAATTTCCAGATGAATTAAATTTATCTCTAGCTATCCATCTATCTGCCCTTTAGGACATCCCTAGGTAAAATTTAATGTGTCCCTACAAGATCATCGAATGAGATTCTTAAATCTCCTGAAATCAAATGTCCTGAAATCTCAATAATTTCAGGATTTCAATTGTTTTGTTAAAAGACTAAAGCCAAGGTCTGAAACAGCATAGTATTGCCCAAGGGCTGAATACATTGCCAACTCTTTTCATAAAGAGATTAGAAATCTCCTAGAAAAATTTCATTTTTGTATGGTAGCCAACAAAAGCAATGTCCGTGAAGTCACCAGAAGTGGGACCAACTGAAAGAAACTTTATATTTGTACCTAAGAGAAATGTTGTCATTGTTAGAGACAGATTATCTGTGCTTCTCTGAATCATTAATACAGTTTATAAACAATACAGAATCTGAACAATACAGATTCAGAAATGCTTGGTTTGAATAGTTCCCAATACTTTTTAAATAATTTCACTCTTGTATTGGATTAAGGATTTGGTTTAAGGTAGTCCTCACTTAACAAGTGTAATTGGGATAGATACTAAATGATGTGGCCATAAAGTGCATCATCATATGACCACATCATTTAGTGATGCCAATCTCAGCAGTCCCCATTGCTATTGTTAAAAGAAAATTGTGAGTCATTAAGCATGGACTTCACTTGGCTGTATCTTCCTGTTGGCTTCCAATAAACAAAAGTCAATGGGGAAGCTGGCTGAAAGTTCCAAGTCATGGGTGGCTCATAAGCAGGTCAGAGAGTAGGTGTTAGAAGTGAGTGGATGCAAGCTGAAGAGGGCTTATTGTGGTGCCATGTGAGTGTGTGTGGGATGGGTAGAGATGCTGAACTGCAAATTCAGGGACCAGTTGTAAATACTACTTATTTAACATTGTCATAATTTCAAACAATTGCTAAACAAATGGCCACTAATTGAGGACTACATGTAAAAGTGGCATATTTTCATTCATTTTTCACTAGTGAAAAGGCTACTTCTTAAGGGTACAATGAAGATGTCAATTAATATGTCGGAACTGAGGTGTACAGCATAAAACATAATCTGTTTTGATTATTTAATTCCTGCATTAAAAATTATCAAGGACATGTCTAAAGAAACTCATTCAGCCACTTCAGAAATACAATTTATAAAACTAAAGATGCACTTTAATCACAGATTCCCCAAGTACAACTATAAAAATACCCTATGGTTGTGCAATCAATAATGGTGATTTGTTTGTTGCTGGTAGAACCTAATGCAGAGATTTGACTCCTTCCAATAACCCCTTTACAGAGAAACCAAATTAGCACAACTTTTTAATTGATGCATTTCCATAGGGAAGCATAAAGAAATTGGAAAGCTGTTAATTCATTAAAACAAATCATAACAGTACAGCATCGGATTTTTGTAAAAAAAAAAATCTAAAATGTATGATGTTAATATAAGAAGTTTGAAAACATTACTAAGGTTTATGTTTTACAACAGGAAATAACAAGATTCTTAGAAAAGCTTATTAGTTCTTTCTTTCCATATTAGAATAATCCTGACAGACTTTAAAAACCACACTGAAGCTCCCATGATAATTCAGGCTTCATGGTCACCATGACACCATAAGTGTCATTCAGTTCATCATTAATATACAGTATGGCAGATTATTCCTGGAATCTAATTATTGCAACTAGACAGAAAATGTCTGATTTATGAAAGTGTTAAATGACCATTTTCTCTCTGACAGATCACTTTCTCATTTAGATTGGTAGTAGCAAACTCTTGCCATAAACATCCATTTGAACCATCCTCTTCTGAGGCTTATGGAATCCAAGGGATTCCTGAATGCTCTAGAGATTTCCTGGTCATCACAGCAGGGGATCTTGTCCAGGACTATCATTGACTGGTGATATGGAACAAATAATCTCAAATAAGAAATAATGGAAATAGTTCTGATATGCTAAGCATCAAATTTCTCATGACATAAAGCCAAGGTACAGTTTGTCTTCAACTTACAACCACAATTAAGCCCAAAATTTCTGCTTCAAAACAAGACAATTATTGAGTGAGTTTTACCCATTTTATGACCTTTCTTGCCACAATTGCTAAGTTAGTAACAGGGTTGTTAAGTGAATCTGGATTCCCCAAAGAGTTTGCTTGTCACAAAAGGTGACCATCACACGATCCTGGGACACTGCAACCTGTCATAAATACATGCCAGTTGTCAAGCATTTGAATTTTGATCATGTGACCATGAGGATATTGCAACAATTGTGTGAAAAACTGTCATGTTACTTTTTTCAGTGGCATTTTTACTTCAAATGGTCACTAAACAAAAAATGGTTGTAAGTTGAGGACTACCTGTAACATTTCTCTCCTAAACATTTTTGCTAGAAACTGAATGAATGGAAATACATAAGAAAGTGTTCTGTATTTATTCAGTAGCAAAAATCTAAAGATTTGGAATGATTAGAAAAATTAACTCCAAGCAGGAAAAAGTCCCTTAAATAGCCAATTTATTTTCTCCTAATTCTTATAAAATCACAGAGTTAAATGTCAAAACATCAGACTCATTTCTATAGTTATGTACTCTTAGAAATGTTAGTAAATTATATTCGGAAAATACCGTTTCTAAAAACAGTTTGATGTATTCTCTACAGTTTCCTTAACAGTTAGAAATTCTCTTGATAGTATTTTTGAGACAAGCTTGCCATTGTTGTTTCTGTTCTTGACAAGAAGAGAAATGTTTATCACAATAAATTCTACAGGCATCCTTCAAAAACAACATAAGAGAGCTAATATATATATACAGTATATGTACTATCTATATGGGTTTTAAAACCTCACTCTTCTTCCTATGAAATTTGGAAAGCTATTTTGTGAAGATATAAGGACCAGCTAGAGGAATATTTATTAGACACCAGAAGACAAATCCTATGCGTTCCAAATAATCAACATCTTTTTAAAAAAAACTTACTTTTAACTTTAACCATTTCCTGTGCCTGCTGCAGTGGTCACTATAAGAAATTTACTCTATTAAACAAAGAATATATGTTGAGGGATCATTTTAAAAGTATCCCAAAGAGTCCAGAAATGGTATTAGGATTAGAAAGTCAGTATAACAAAGACAAGATTTTATTCTTCTTTTAGAGAAAGCATGATTCCCCAGCTCTCCCCAACTTTGATTCAGTCACACAGAGCAGCCATTTTGTCTGTATACCAATTAAAATCAAAGCACCTGATGGCTGTCACTGATATCATTTACTGAAATATAGGATAACAACAATTTATTTAATCTCTTGTAAGAAGAGAAAAACCATACGTTGGCAAAGGGATTTTGTTTTTTCCAATTACTAGGTTCTTTTAAAGAAAAGATAAGAACCATTTGAACCTTTTCTATTTCTAAGAATGAAAAGTTGTCTATAAATAGATATGAAAGCAGCTTTTTAAAAAACAAATAAGGGTGATTATATTCCTATTTCAAGAAGGGAGAATGCTGAATATCTTTTAATTGTGTGTGTCAATCAAATCTGAGAGCCAGTTTGGTATAGTGGTTACATCATCAGAAATTGGGAGATTGTGAATTCTAGTCCCAGTTGGGTAACTGGGCCAGTCACTCTCTCTCCCTAAAATACACAATTCTTTCCCTAGAAGGAAGCAATAGACAACAATTTCTGAAAAATCTGCCAAAGGCCTGTTTCAGAATTGGACACTAATGGGGGCCAGGGGAGTGAGATCAATCAATTCTAAAATGTACTGTTCTTACATTGGTAACTGATGACACTAAATAATTGAAATGGTTCATAAACAGTAAGGAAGAAAGCTGTTAGAAGTTTAACAGGTAGTCCTTATTTAGTGACCACATTTGGGATTGGCAATTCAGTTGTTTAGCTTAACTTCTTTCTACAAGGTCTTGCTTCATTAATCTTCCAAGACAAATTCTCCTCGTCATGGATCAAGGCTGTCGAGTCCAACCTTGCCAAACTAGGCTTCTCTCCAGCTTCAATACTCAAGTTGGACTATGACCAAGCAAAACAAATATTGCAACAAAGGGTAGAGGACATTGAAAGGCAAACAGACTTAGGAAAAGTTCCACTGTTTCTGACTCCATTAGATATGTTGTCAGCCATCTTAGCCAGTTGAAGTCAGCAAACCACTGGAAAGCATGTTCGCTCACATGGTGCCATGCACTTCCATCAGCCATCCTGTAAGGCAAGTATAAAAAAATACCATTGACTCAAAGACTCTATTCCTGTGGCTCAGGACAGGTGGAGACTGTGGGTAACATACTCCTTCAATGTTCCTTTTACACAGAGATTTGGAAAAAACATATTCTGTTAATAATTGCTAGGTATCCTGGCCATTCTGACATTGCTTATCTCCAGTGGCTGCTCAAGAATGAACAGTCCAGCACATGTTACAGCACAAGTTCTAGATTCTGCACAGCACTAGATTCTTCTCAGCAGCCTTGAGGATTTGTTGGAAATACATGTCTAACTCACCATAGTTACGTTATGTAACAAATATGACAAACCCTTTGCACTGCTTTCCCTTTTAGTATTAAGGTGACAATGGGCCACACAGTTTATGGGTTGTAATTTTAATATAGTTAGATGATGTATAGTTGACAGACTGGATTTTATCATAGATTTTTGTGGTTATTTATGATTTTATACTAGAATTTTTAATTGTATATTTACTGAGTGTTTTAATTTGTTCTGGTCTCTGGTCTATGACTATAATAAACTGAATTGAACAGGTAGTCCTTATTTAGTGACCAAAATTGGGACTGGCAACTCAGTCATTAAGCAAAGCAGTCACAGCCTAACAAAGCTTAAACCAAAAAAAGTAACACCCTAGTCAACATCAGCTATGGAAGCCACAGGGATCAGAACCAACCATTTTGAACAGCCTTAATTATAACACAGTGAGAAACAAAATTATATACAAGAGGTCTAAGATATACAGCCACAGAACAAGAGTATAGCTGAGTATGTCCAAAAGTATTCAAAGAAACTAGGTTTAAATAAAGTAGAAGAGAAACAAGTAGTACATGAATTTAAGTTAACTGTATAGGAAAGAATAAGGATTCTACTATGGAAACTGTAGCAAATAGAAATATTCAGAGAACGAATGAATGCAGAACAAAACCTACAGCCAGTATTAATCAACCAGAAATGCTTAGCTGAGAGAGTAGAAGTACTATTGCCATACGTTACTGAAGTCCTTGATTTTAAGACAAACTAAAACTCAGCATAGTCCTACACTCAGTTTGTATTTTTTTTTATAAAAGTATTTTAATAAACTAAGAATATCCCATGACAGGATACCAAAATGTGAATATAAGATCAAGATGGATAAGAATTTCTAAATAAGGATATATTCAAATTAGATGCAAAGAATTTCTATAAAAATGTTTGTGTGTGTGTGTGTGTTCATATGTGTGTTTATGTGAGTGTATGTATACAAAAAGATATTCAGTAAGAAATGAAAAATGGAAGGCAGCAAAAAAAAAAACCACCCACCTTTAACCAGAATCTGAAAACAAAATAGGTTACATACAGAAAATGGAAAAAGGGCCAGGTCTCAAGAGAAAAATACAGACAGACCTAAACAGTAGAGATGGTGTCAGGAAAGCCAAAGCTCAGATGATGAGCTGAAGTTAGTGAACCTTACTAAAAGTAATAAAAAGGGATTCTTTAGATATGTTCAAAATAAAAGGAAAAGAATCAGTCTATCAGCTGCTGAATGGAGATGTTGGAATGTTAATAGGTAACAAAGAAAAGTTAGACTTGTAACTCCTATTTTATTTCAGTTTCTCCAACAAAACACTGGTGCAATACTTTTGCAATGATCCAGTGAGGGGAAAGGATTGAATTTTAAGTCTAATGGAAACATCTCATGCAATCTCTCTCCTCCCCCCCACTCCTTCTCTCTTTTAAATACTGATTCTCTATGAGGAAATTCTGGAAGTTTCTTATAAATAAGGAATAGGAATCAATTCATGTCATAGCAAAATTTTATTCATTTATTGTATTACATTTAAAGGCTATCTAATTCCAAACAACTCTGGGCAGCTTACAATTAAAATAAAAAAGAACCATAAAATGAGCTGAAAAAGAACTATGCATATTTAGAGAACGTACATTAAACCAAAACTGACTGGGGAATTCAATACTCACTCTCTCCTCCAGGCCTAGGAAAACAGTCAGGACTTTCAGAATGACATCAAGCTGGGAGCCATATAGATCTTTGAAAGGGACAGTGTTCCACAGGGCAGGTGCTGACATGCTTTTCAGGTGCCAATAAATGGATTTATTTAATTATCCAACCATAGTTTCATTCAACCCAGTTGGCTTCAAAGGCAACCCAATGTAGAGTGCATTGCAGTAGTCCATTTTACTTTTTGATCAGAATTTCTTGATAGATTGCAGGAATGCCTTGTATACATAACAGGCTTGAAAATTGTATTTAATTGTATTTAAGGAGTGCTTGTTAATTTGGAAAGTATTATCAAGTAGATGCCATAAGAATTAGTGCTACGTCCTCTTTTCTTCAATATACTCTTAATATTTTCATTAACACTTTGAGTGACAAGGTAGAAGGAACAGTTATTAAATTTGCAACATCAGGCACAACATTGGTTAAGTTAGTAAATATACAGTACTAAGGCAGCAAAAAAATTCGAAATTATTTGCACAGGCTGGAGATATGGAATATAAATAACAGAACAAATTTTAATAAAGACAAGTATAAAATTCTTCTCTTGAGAAAGGGATAACAGATGGGCAGGTATAGCATAGAGAATATCTGGCTTGGTAAACAGAACTTGTGAAAAATATTTCCAGGAAAAAATAAAATAAAAAATAAAACCAGGAACAGAGTTAACATAACCAAGATACTGGCAAAGAGATGGGAAAGGCGAATGAAAAGGAGACAGCAAAGATGGCAAGGTGTTTTCTGCTTGTAGCTGGGCACAAAAGGTAAAATGCCAGTGTAGAGAACTGGGAGAGAAGGCAATTGGACACTTGCTGGGCCTTGCTGGAGTGCACTGGAGTGTCTGAGGCCTCTCTCAAGGTTGTGGATTTGCTTGCTGCCCCACAAGGCAGGTTCAGGGCAGTCAAAAGGGCAGAAATATAGGGGGAGATAGGAAGATTGGGAGAGTTGATGAGCCTGTGTGGTCCTAAGTGAGAGCAAGCTGTCAAGTGCCTGAATGTTGATCACATAACCACAAGGGTATTGTAACCGCAATAACTTCAGGCACGGATCATGTCCATTTTTTTAGCATTGTCATAAATTTGAACAGCCACTGAACAAATGTTCCTAAGTTGACTTATGTCAAAAGAAACAGATATATTTAACATAGATAGAAATTCTTAACGATGTTTGAGGTTCTGTATTATAGAGGGAAATAAAAATATAATACTGGTAATTTTCTATTTTTTTTTCTCACAGACTATTACACTGTATTTCCAGAGCAAGTCTTTCTATATGCTATTGTATATCTTTAGAAAGAGTGACTTGGCAGATGATTTTGAAGAGAGGTTAGTTATGGGTTAGGAGGGGGGATTCTAAGCAATAATTATGTAGTAGGACACATTCTTGATTATCTTTTTCATTATATTTAATATAAAGTTTTATGTCCCATATCTAAAGCAATTGTATTTTTCAAATCCTGAGCCAGCTGCTCAAATGAAAATTAGATAATTTTCCCCTCCTGTTAACTTGATGAAAATCGGTACACTGGCTGGATTTCTGAAGAGGTAGAAAAGTAATTCTGTAGGATTAATCATAGTAACATACATTCTTGTTTGAGATGGAATGGAGGCAGTGAATGACAGCAAGAAACAGAGTACCCTCTTGTGGATAACTGCCACAGCACGGCCAGGCTTTGACTGATCTTATATCAAGAATTGATAGGCAATGCCCTAAAATTTTGCCGAGATGAGTTTGTCTTCCCTACATCTTATCTCAAATGGAAGCTGCTCACCAGCAAGAACAAGGACATGACTAGAATGGTAATGTTAGCTACTGCCATTTATGAGCAATAGAGAAATTATATTTAGAATAGCAAATTCTAAATTTGCTATTTTGAAAAGAAATGCATTTCTGTTCATTTGCATTATTATATCTGTACTGATGCATATATTTAGATATGAAATTGTCTATTACATATTATTAATAATACAGATATTAATTATAAACAATATATATGGTTAACTATTTAGTAGAAAATTAGTATTCTCCTGTGACAGTAAGCACAAATAATAGCACACAGAGAAACATCACACCATTTTTTGATAATAAAGATAGTTCAATTTCCTAGTGTAATGCTAATCATAACATCCCAGATAAAGCTTAACAAGAAATAATAATATAATTAAAATAATATTAAAGAGCAAACTAGACTTATTTCAATAACCAAATTACACATGAATCTATAGGAAGTGTTCTAGGAACAGTACTAATTTCATTTTATAAATTAGCAGAAATGTGCATTAATTGATAGTTTTTAAATAAATTATTCCAATAGTGGGTACTAATGAGGAGGCCTTTTTCTTGTTCTAAAAGTTCTAATTTCACAACTAATTTTTTTTCCATGAATAGGAGTTTTATAACCCAAAGTACTGATAGCATGTTTGAATGAGACGTAAAACTAATTTGCCTTTCAACAGGGGATACTCTTGCTGATTTCTATCAAATTCTTGCTCTGTGTCTGCTGAATATGATCAGGTTCATTCTGCAGACAGTAAAATTCACATATAAATTAAAGAGAATGGTAATAATGTACATTATGGAAAATGCAAACTATTTAGACTCCTGCAGAGAACAAATCTGTGTATTCCTTCTAAAATAGTTTAATAGAAGTATTTATTATGCTTTCCATTATTAAAGGAGACTAACAGATATTGCTTTCCTTGGTTCAGCAAACTAAGAAAAAAAAGTCTTTCCGTGTAGGATATATGGGAAGGTTGCTTTTCTTTTCAAAGTATTGTTTTTCTATTTGAAAGAAATGAAACATTAGCTGGCAATATAAAATCTAAAACCATTTTGTAGATGTATTTTTTGTTTACTTAAATATTCCCGCTTACTCCTCAGGCCATAATGGAAAGGCTATTTAATATGCTTTAAGCACATTGATGCTCTGAAAAATCTTGCTTTGTAGATTATCTTTATGTCTCTTTTCCGAATGAAAACTACAGTTTTGAGAGAATATTTTGCTTGAGGCCACATAGGCTATCCATGACTAATGGGCATGACTTATTCTCATAAATGAAATTACAAAAGTAAGCATAGGTAAGGGGAAAGGGGAATACCTTCATCAGACTGATGAATAAAGTAAAGATAAGGAATGTTGCAATAACATTTCTCTGCAATTCCATGAGAGATGCAACTGTAAAGCAGATTTAATATGCATCATGTAATTCACCATAAGAATTATAGAAAATGGAATGCTGTGACCTTGATACTTGCAAGGGATTCTAACCGATATAGAAAGCTTAAGTTTAGGTATCTTCAACTATCGTAAGTATTTCTTCAACAGTTATTTAACATACAACGATCATTTCTATTCTGTATTACAGGTATTCCTTGACTTACAACAGTTTCTTTAGTGACCCTTCGAAGTTAGAACAGCACTGAAAAAAGTGACTTATGTGTGGGGATAATTGCTTTCTTAGTAGCTGGCAAACCACGCTAAGAATGCAAGGTCAACACAATGATCCTTCTCCAGGAAAGGTGAGCTTTAAGCATATTGTCTTCAGCTGAGTTTTAGCAGCAGGCAAAGCACATTGCTTTCAGCACACCAGAAGGTGATTACACTTACACACCAGGAGATGATTATACATCTTAAGTTTGTTTAACCAATCAGCTTCTGCCACAAACTCCATACAAACTCTGTAACCAATCAGTTTCTGCCACAAAACTCTGTATTACAATAAAAGGGAGCTCCCATGAGAGTTCAGTGTGCCTTCCCATTAAACATCCTGCCTGTGCATCTCTCATCACCAGCCACTGCAACACTTATGACTGTTTTTCCTACTTACAACCATTGCAGTGTTCCATAATCATGTGATCAAAATTCAGATACTTGGCAACTGACTCCTATTTATGACCACTTCAGTGTCCTGGAGTCATCACCTTTTGCAATCTTCTGACAAAGGCAATGGGGAAGCAAAATTCACTTAACACCCGTGTTACTAATTTAACAACTGCAGTGATTCAGTTAACAAGAAATGTGACAAGAAAAATTATTAAATGGTTCAAGATTCATGTAACAAATGTTTCACTTAACAACAAAAATTTTGGACTCAATGTGGTTGTAAGTTGAGGACTACCTGTATATTATTAGAACTATTTGTCACAGCAAATAGATAGAAAATACATTCAGGCACTATTGGGTGACCCCAACTCCAGAGGTTTCCTATTCCAACAAAAGAGGGTGATATTCTGCAGATTTCTACAATTTTTTAAAATATTCATACAGAATTAGCATTCCATTCTTTACATTGGTATCTTCATATCTAAAATGGAATTTTCTTTGGAGGTTTATCCAGAAAGCAGATGAACTTGAATTTACTAACTTCTACCATTGTAGAAAGGCATGGCAGCTAACTGGTTAAGATGTTGGGCATGCCAATTGAAAAGCTGGCAGTTTGAGACCTATGTATTATGTGATGGAGTGAGCTTCTGTTACTTGTCCCAGCTCCTTCCAGCCAGCAGTTCAAAAGCATGTACGGTAAATGCAAATAGATAAATAGGTACCACTTAGGTGGGAAGGAAACAGGGTTCCATGCACCATGATTTACAGTCATGACAGCATATGATCATGGAAGTGTCTTCAGACAAAGCTGGCTCTTCAACTATGAATCAGAGATGAACACTGGCCCTTAGAGTCAGACATGACTGATACGAGAAATCTTTACCTTTTTTTCTACCATAGTAATATAATTGTTAACTCTAAATATACTGTCAGAATCTAAAAGGACATTTGAACTGGGGTTTTCTGCTGCAGAATTTTGGCCATGTTTGAAGTATGATTTGGGCCTTTTAGCTTTGACACATTTTTTCTTCTTTCTTTTGCAAGGTCGCTGAGAGGACGAAGGAGGAGTTGGTAAAGGCAACTCGGAATCATTATCTTGTTTGCATTCCTTTAGGTCTGGTTCTCATGAAAAACTTTCTCTGGACAATTGACACCTGTGGGGGAATGTCTTAAGGGGTCGTTGAATCTCTTTTTTATATGGTTGGTGAGAAATTAACATGTGATAATTAGTGGGGTGGAACTTTCAGTTTTACTTGGGTGGAGAAACCCCGGGAACTTTAGATTTAGGATTTCTTCAGGCTGTACCAGAACAATGTCTTCAATAAAATCTTATTCCTTGGACTTTGTCTTTTTGGAGTTCTTCATTGTGTTGCTGATATTGTGTGGAACCCTGACATATACTCATCAAAATTTTATCATATTCATTTCTAGCATGATCAAATATTTATCAGAGTCTGATAAAAAGTTCTCTCAAGGTTTGGTAACATAATAAATGAGATAATTAGTACATATTTTAAATTTTTGATATGCTGTAACTATCCCTGGATGTACTTTCTCTGTAACTGTAAAGTCGTGATTGAAAGCTAGCATCAGAAGAATTGGTTATCCAGGTTAAATCACCAAAAAATATTTTTGTGGTCATTCACAACTAATTTTGAAATAAAAAAGGCTCCTGACTTTCACCAATTTCAGACAAACTTTACAATTACTACCCTATCAACGTGAAATAGAATTTGAAATTTTGAATTGGAACTGATAAGGTACAACTTCAGGTGTCCATTTGGTTATAGAACTCACTACATGACCCTGGACTTTTTTTACTCTAACCTATGAAACATTATCTAAATATAATTTCATGCACAGTGTTTTAATCTTCAATTCAATTCAATTCAATTTCAAATTTTATTGGTCACATACACAATCATACATGGGTATGATATGCAGTGAAGTGCTTACACAACCGCAGGTAAGTTAAGGTAGGAAGGGAGGGCTAGGGGTAGCTGGGAAGGTAGGAATCAGATGCAATCATGGATC
>JAEANM010009551.1:0-16298 GCA_017656035.1 Myanophis thanlyinensis
TCGAAAACACATTTCACTGCATTTCGTACTATGTATGTATATGTATGTGATGAATAAATTTGATTTGATTTGATTTAAAGAGAAGTTTTCTTATATATAATGGAATCCTGCTGAATCAGTTACTTGTGTCTGCTTCTGAATGTGTTTGCTGCTGCAAAATCTGACAAGGTGTTGTCCCATTGCTGATGCCTCTGACTTCCCACCAAATTAAAGGGGGAAATTCTGGACTTCTTTTACATTTTATGATTGTCGTCTTGGATGGCCACCAAAATAACTAGGAAATGACAATTTTAACCCTAGAACAGAGCAACAAAGTTGGAAGGAACTTTGGAGGTTTTCTAGTCCGACCTCTGTTCATGCAGGAGGCCGTATATCTGTGATGGCGAACCTATGGCACGCATGCCCCAGGTGGCACACAGAGCCATGTCTGCCGACACACGAGCCATCACCCAAACTCATTGATTGCGCATGCGCGGGCATGACTCCTGCACAACTGCACATGCACATGAGATTCCCGTGCGATTGTGCATGCACGTGTGACTGCAGCATGTGCATGCATGAAAGGCATGCATGCAAATAACACATGCATGAAAGGCGTGCATGCAAATCGATCATCCACAGAGGGCTCATGCATGCACAGAAGGCACATATGAGCAGGCGCGCGCTCACATTCGGCACTTGGTGCTGAAAAGGTTTGCCGCCACTGCCCTATATCATTCCAGACAACTGGTTGTTCAATCTCTTCTTAAAATCCTCCAGTGATGGAGCACCCACAACTTCTAGAGGCAAGTTGTTCCACTGGTTAATTGTTCTCACTGTTAGGAAATTCCTCCTGAGTTCTAGGTTGCTTCTCTCCTTGATTAGTTCCCATCCATTGCTCCTTGTGTCATCTTCTGATGCTTCTGAAAACAGGCTGATCCCCTCTTCTGCCAAATATTGCTATCAGGTCACTCTTAGTACTTACTTTCACTATACTGGATATACTCAATTCCTGCAACTGTTCTCCACATGTTTAACCTCCAGTCCCCTAATCATCTTTGTTGCTCTTCTCTGCACTTTTTCCAAAGTCTCAACATCTTTTTTTATATATCATGGTGACCAAAACTGGCTACAATATTTCAAATGTATTTATTTATTTATTTGATTTATATACCGCCCCCTCTCCCTAAGGACTTGGGGCGGTGCACAGCCAGTAAAAACATACATATATGAATAACGATTTAAAACCCATTTAAAATAATTAAATAGAGGCTGTCTATTAAAAAATCATTAAAGAATTTAAATTCAATTAAAATCACTTAAAACGGTTAAAAAATAACAATTTAAAACAATTTAGTTAAAAATTCAATTAAAAATTATTAAATTTAAAACCCCAGGGTATCAGGCCAGGCCGGCTCATTGGAATAAATGGATCTTCAGGGCATGTCAGAAACACCGGAGATCTGTAATAGTACAAATCTCGGGAGGGAGTTCATTCCACAGGGAGGGTGCTGCCATAGAGAAGGCCCATACTCTTGGGGCTGTCAAACGACACTGTCCCGACGGTGGAACCCCGAGGAGGCCAACCCTATGGGAGTGCACTGGTCGGCTGGAGGCAGATGGTGGCAACAGGTGGTCCTGTAAGTACCCAGGTCCCAAGCCATGGAGTGCTTTAAAGGTGACCACCAACACCTTGAATTGCACCCGGAAGGCCACAGGAAACCAGTGCAGCTCGCGCAGGAAAGGTGTAACATGGGAGGTCCTAGAAGCTCCCATAATTACCTGTGCGGCTGCGTTCTGGACCAACTGCAGCCTCTGGATGCTTTTCAAGGGGAGCCCCATGTAGAGAGCATTGGTGTAATCCAGACGGGAAGTTACCAGGGCAGAAGTGACTGTGCGAAGTGCGCCCAGATCCAGAAAGGGTCGCAACTGGGCAATCCTATGGACCTGATAAAAGGTCCCCCTGAAGACGGCTGCAATATGATCATCCAATGACAGCCATACATCCAGGAGGACACCCAAATTGCGAGCCTCTTCCAAGGGGATAGAATTTCTCCATCCCCACAGCCAGCGATGGTTTAGTGGCTTCATATAGATGTTAAACAGGAGGGGTGAGAGAACCGACCCCTGAGGTACCCCACATATTAGGGGCCTCGGGATCAATCTCTGCCTCCCTGCCAGCACAAATTGCGAGTGGCCAGAGAGGAAGGAAGAGAACCACCGTAACACAGTACCTCCCACTCCTAACCCCCCAGCCACCACAATAAGATACTGTGGTCGACAGAATCAAAAGCCGCTGAGAGATCTAATAGGAGTAGGACAGAGGAACAACCCCTGTCCCGTGCCCTCCAGAGATCATCCACCAGCGTGACCAAAGCCGTCTCCATGCTGAAACCGGGCCTAAAGCCCGATTGGAGAAGATCCAGTTATAACGTATCATCCAGATGCTGGGGAAGCTGACATGCCACCATGGTCTCAACAGCCTTCACTAAGAAGGGAAGGTTGGAGACCGGCCGATAACTAGACAATAGGACTGGATCCAGAGAAGGCTTCTTGAGGAGGGGCCTCACCACCATCCCTTTTAGGGTGGGAGGTAAAGACCCCTCTCTCAGAGAAGCATTAATAACCCCCTGGAACCAACCCCGCATCACCTCCTGGGTGGCTAAAACCAACCAGGAGGGGCATGGATCTAAAAGACATGTGGCATTCAAGCCACCCAGCAATCTGTCCACTTCATCTAGGGTCACAGGATCAAATTCAGCCCAGATAATCTCATCCAAGACCAGCCCCTCTTCCCCATCCAGAATAGCCCAGTTGGAGTCTAGCCCGTTCTGGATCTGAGCGATTTTATCCTGCAGAAAACAAGAAAAATCCTAGGCCCATCCCTGTAAGGGATCTTCCTGCTCCCCAACCTCAAGAAGGGAGTGGGTCACCCTAAAAAGGGCAGCCAGGCAGTTTTCTGTGGATGCAATAAGGGCGGTGAAGAAAGAACGCTTCGTCGTCCTTATCGCCACTAAATATGTCCTAATGTAGGATCGTAGAAGTGTTTGATCAGATTCGGAATGGCTAGACCTCCAACTACTCTCTAGGTGTCTTTTCCGGCATTTCATCTCCCTAAGTTCTCCGGAAAACCAGGAAGCCAATTGGGATTGACGCTGGGCCAGAGGCCACAAGGGCACAACCTGATCAAGGGCTCCAGCAGCCACCCTATCCCAGGTGGCTACCAGGTCCCCCACAGGGTCATGAATGTGTGCCTCAGGAAATGGCCCAAGCTCTGTCAGGAACCTCTCCGGGTCCATCAGGTGCCTGGCGCGGAACAATTTTACCAGTCCCGCCTCCCTGCGATGGGGGGGGTACAGAACGGAAATCTAGTCTAAGGAGCAAATGATCTGACCATGACAGGGGTTCAATAAAAACATCCCCTAACCCCAGATCACTCTGCCACTGTTCCTAGATAAAAAACAGATCCAAAATGTGACCCCCAGTGTTTATTTTTTTATTTATTTAATTTAATTTATATACCGCCCTCTCTCCCAAAGGACTCGGGGTGCTGCACAGCCACTAAAAACACACATCCTGATGATGGAACCCCTAGGAGGCCAACCCTGTGGGAATGCACTGGTCGGCTGGAGATTGATGATGGCAACAGGCAGTCCCATAAGTACCCAGGTCCCAAGCCATGGAGTGCTTTAAAGGTGAACACCAGCACCTTGAATTGCACCCGGAAGGCCACAGGAAGCCAGTGCAGCTCACACAAGAAAGGTGTGATGTGGGAGCTCCTAGGGGCTCCCATAATTACCCGCACAACAGCATTCTGGACCAACTGCAGCCTCCGGATGCTCTTCAAGGGGAGCCCCATGTAGAGAGCATTGGCGTAATCCACACGGGAGGTCACAAGGGCAGAAGTGACTGTGCAAAGAGCACCCCAATCCACAACTGGGCGATCCTACGGATCTGATAAAAGGCCCCCCTGGAGATGGCTGCGATATGATCCTCCAACGACAGCCGTGCATCCAGGAGGACACCCAGATTGCGAGCCCCTTCCGTGGGGACAGACTCTCCCCCCCCACGGCCAGCGATAACTCAAGCTGGCTGTATCTGGGCACAGGAAACCACAGCCACTCGGTCTTGGCCGGGTTGAGCTGAAGCCTGTTATAACCTGTTATGAGTGGGATCCCGAATTACTTGGTTCAGGCTCATGGCCGTCATGGAAGCCATGAACTCCTGAACAACCCCTGAGGTCATGCTGGCAGATGGAAAATGGAAAATTAAAGTCCCCCATAACCACAAGTCTGGAGGTCTCCACTGCTAAACTGGCTATAACCTCGAGGAGCTCAGGCAGGGCCGATGTCACATGGCAGGGAGCCAGGTATGTGAGCAATAGGCCCATCTGAACCCTAGAACCCCACTTCACACAAAGGGATTCACATCTGGATATCTGTGGAACAGTGACTTTCCTAGGACATAGATCCTCCTTACTAACAACCACAACCCCACCACCCCTTCCCTGGGCCCTTGGCTGTTGAAAAACTCGGAACCCCAGTGGGCACAATTCAACCAGAGGGACACCCCCCTCCAGGCCCACCCAGATCTCAGTAATACCTGCCAGATCTGCTGCGCCCTCATGAATCAAATCATGAATGAGGGGAGCTTTGTTTACAATGGACCTGGCATTGCACAACATCAGCCAAAGGCCTTGGGACCGAGGACACAAACTACTCAGGGAACAGGAAGTAATTTGGGGGTCAGAGCACACCACTGTACGTAGGCAATGGGGGCATGCTCCCCGAACCTGATATGGCCCCCATTCTGATATTATCTGGATCATTCTTCACAGGATTATCATGAGTGATAACTTGGGGGGGGGGAGGTGAAACAGAACTGTTCTCTCTAACAGCCATTTTATTTGTCTTTGGAAAGCTCCTTGCCTACTCCCTCCCCACTCTCCTGGAGTTCTGTTGCTGGGCAAAACAACTTGTACCCTTCCCTGCTCACTAACGGTTCTCTCCAGGTTTTAACAGGCCTTGGCAATGGTCCCCCTAGATTTAAAAAACAACATTAATTGGTTAGAGTTATGAACCATCCATTTAGCTCTTCAACATTTTGAACCACAAATTCAGGGTCTTCATGTATTGATTTGGACAGACAATGTGGCCGCTAAGGTCCATATTAATCGACTGAGTGGCACCCATTCTAAGGTGCTCATGGAAGAGGCCCTAAGGCTAGGACTTTGGGAAGAGCACCATGTAGCTTCACTTAAAGCGCAGCAGAGCTTGGGGGCAGAGAATATCAGAGCCAACCACTTAAGTAGAACTATTGTAGATCACACAGAGTGGCAGCTTCACCCAGACCTTTTTTACCAAGATCACCTTGAGATTTGGCATTCCTTTAGTTGATCTCTTTGCAACTCCCTTAAACAATCAGGTTCCAAGATTTTTTACTCGCTACTTCACATAGGGAGCAGAGGGGATGGATGCATTATGTTGTAATTGGCCTCTGGGCCTTTTATATGCTTTTCCCCCTCTTCCCCTTATGCCAGGAGTTGTCAAACAGATTTTGCATCACAAAGCAGAACTCCTTCTTCTAGCTCCACACTGGCCCCGGAGGGCTTCGTTTGCAGACCTAATGGAATTGTCCATTTGTCCTCCCTGGAGAATTCTCAAGACCAAACTAGTACTCAGGCAAAGCAACCTGTCACATCCCAATCCTCAGTGGCTTCAGTTGACCATCTGGAGCTGAGCGGCAACATCTAATGCTCAATCATTTCGCTGCCAAAATCATCAGTACGATCCAGGCCTCACGGTGTCCATCTACTACCAGAATTTATGAGGCCACTTGGAGGATTTTCTGCACCTGGTGTAAAAGATCCAGCCTAGATCCTCTCAAGGTCACAATTTCCCAGCTCTTAGATTTTGTACAGCAGGGTTTGGACAGAGGCCTCTCTCCAAATACCCTGCGATGACAAGTGGCCGCTATCTCCTCTGTCCTCAAATGCGGCATGGAACAATCTCTTTCCCAGCATCCCATGGTTTGTTCCTTTTTATGAGGTGCATCTAACCTTTGACCACATCCAGTCCTTTGACCACATCCAGTCTATAGATACCCAACATGGGACCTTCCTCGAGTTTTGAATGCCCTAATGAGCGCACCATTTGAACCACTGAAATCTGCCAGCTTACACTTCTTGTTGATAAATGTGGCCTTTTTGGTGGCAGTCACATCAGCGAGGCAAATCTCAGAACTGGCTGCCTTATCGGTCCAAAGGGATTTATGTATCTTCTACCCAAACAGGGTCATGTTACGATTGGACCCTTCATTTATATGTAAAATCAATACCCCACTTCATAGGGCCCAAGAGTTAATTTTACCAGACACTTGTCCCCATCCTACTTGTGACAGGGAAAAATTATGGCATACCCTAGATGTGCGTAGAGCCTTAAAGGTATATATTCATAGTACCACAGCCTTTAGTAAATCCTAATCCCTCTTTGTAGGTTTCCTTCCTGGTTCATTGGGTTGCAGGGCCACTTCAACAGTCATTGGCAGGTGAATCAGGGCCTGTATCTTTCATGCATATCAGTCCCAACAGGTGCCAGTACACTCAGGGTTAACGGCACATTCCACTAGAAGTGAGGCTACTACTGCTGCTTGGGCAACACAAGTGTCCATTGGTGAAATATGTAGGGTGGCTACTTGGATGTCACCATATCCCTTTATTAGGCACTACAAAGTAGATACCTATGCTTCAACGGATGCAACATTTGGTCACCACATTTTGCAGCAAGTTCGTGCTGCTGAGGCAGTGTAGTCAGTCTGTACAGCCCTCCCATTGGACAACCAGCTTTAGTATGTCCCATCCTGGATTCTATTCTCAGCACTATGGAGAAGGGACGTTGGTCTTACCTGATATGCTCCTTCTCGTTGTGCTGAGAATAGAATCCAGACCCAGTCCTTCTGAACCTTCTCTCACTAATCATGTTTGGAGGTGAAGATTATTTTTCTGCAGGAGCTCACGCAGCTGATCATCCTTCTTAGCCAAATAACTGTGGATACCAGCACAGGCAGACTCTTTTTGATTGGCTCAGTCACAGATCATCTGACAGGGACACGCACATCCTGGATTCTATTCTCAGCACAACGAGAAGAAGCGTATCAGGTAAGACCAATGCTCCTTCTTAAATGACAGCAATTCCAGTTCAAATTGTAAATCAAGAACAACCTATAGCATTTTCCCTCCTAAAATTCCCTCCAACTCAGAAGCATCTGATAGTAGTCAAAAATATCAAGAAAGTGGCCACAACCATCCATGTACAAACATAGCAAAGTTTCAATTGTAGCTGCCATCTTAATTGATTAAAACATACACTCCTATCAAATCCCTCAAAGCATAAAACAAAAAAGCTGAAAAGTTTAGACACCATCCTAATATCATAATAATATCTTTGATTTCACTTTCTAAAACTCTATGGCAAGACAGAAAGTTGGAGTGAAACCCCATCCCATCAAAGCTCAGATCAATAGCTCACTTTTTCAAGTAAGCCTTTTGAGAGAACAAGTTACAAATGTCATGTTATTGAAAAGAATGAAGGCAAGATGAAAATTTGCTACAGGTACAGGTAGTTCTTGACTTACAGCTGTAATTGAATTCAGAATTATGGTTGTAAGTCATGGTGATGATTAAGCAGATCACCATGTAAATATGTTGTTTATAGCCATAAATGCAAGCCTGTTGCCAAATGTGAGCATGTGATTGTGGGTGGGGGGTGTACAGCCATTGGAATTCCATAACAGGGTTGTAACTTTTTCTGTTGTAACTTCAAATGGTTGCTAATCAAGGAGTAGCTGCAATCCTCAATTTATGGTCAAAATTGGAGCTGGAATTACATCTCTAGTCCGGTTGTTAAGTGAATCGTACCTGACTTTCCCCATTGACTTCGCTTGTTGGAAGTTGACTGGAAAGGTTGCAAATGGGAATCACATGACCCCTGGATATTGTAGCTGTCATATATACATGCTGGTTATCAAGAACCTAAATTTTAGTCATGTGACCATGGGAAGACTGTGATTGATGGTTGTAATCACATGATTGTGATTACATGAGAAATGTTCATAAGTGTTGTGGCCTGTCGGCTGCCAGCAGAACTAGTAGTAGAGTCAGCTTTGGAGCCTTTGGAAGGCTCTGATAAGGAAACAGATGTAGAGTAGATGGGGCCTTCTGTCTGTCGCCAGGTGGAGAGGCAGTTGTCTTTGGACCTGATAGATGGAGCCCATCCCAGATGGGCATAAATGTAGAGGGGAAAGGAGAGTAGAGCAATGGAAAGCAATAAGCCGGCTCTCAGGGAAAAGAGGATGTGGATGCTAGCCAGCCTCTCCCTGGCTGGGAAATCAATAGTAGAGGTTTGGGGCTGGCTTGTTGTTGCAGACAAATATTAGTTTTCCAGTGGACATCAATTAAGTTGAATTGTTTTGCCAGAACAAGGTTTATTGGGACTAATGGCTCTGTATTGGAGATGTCAACAGATTCTCCCAGCTGGGAACTAATAGGTAGTGAATTTGCCTAAGCTGATGTAAATAGGGACTATTTCTGCTTGGCTTAATCATTGAAGGACTTTTTATCTCTATCTCATATGAACAGTTTGTACCCTTTTCAGGAGGGGAAAAGACTTTCATTTGTAACTAAATATTTTTGGTTTGTTCCAACTTCAATAAAGACTGTTCCTGCCCTGTTTTAAATAGGGGTTTATTTCACTCATGAGTAAGTGGTTTCTCTTTGGTTATGAAGGCTTGGTTAGAACAATAAGTCACTTTTTTCAGAAACATTAAATGCTAAGTTAATGGCTTTAAGTTGAGAACTATCAGTAAAGTAATTTTATTTTTTTTATTCACTTCAATTCTATTTCTAAAACAAAGATTAGAATTACAGGTTATTTAGCCTTGTCATAATGAGCATATTGCATGAATTGCTTGTGTAATTAAGCATGAATGGCTTTACTGAAAACATTAATTCAAACAGATAATTTGAATTAAATGAGATATTAAGGTAACATACTAGCTCTGCTCTGTGATTTATTTTGAGTATACAGTAGGTTTCAAATTTTAAAAATGAACTCTTCCATTATTTTGGAATTTCAGAATTGGCAGGCATCTATCTCATGACTCTTACTTTGTTTGTCATATATGAAGCAATAAATTGTAAAGATTATTTGGGGACAGCTATAGGTCCACAACATGCCTATTTCTTTCCAGGAATAGTTTGGGAAATGTGACATTTGATTTTTTTTTACTAGTGTATACAGCAAAAAAATAGAATAAAAGATAACATGTCTTATAGTTGCTATGATTTTTAATCACAGCACACCTTGGATATGTTTGATAGACTTCTCAAGCTGTTCAAATTATACTGTCACTTCTGCAAAGACTGGGATCTTTAGAATAACAGGAGAAGGCTTGTGAAGCTTTGATTGCTGGATGGCAGTTTGAATGCCTTCAGACTCTTAGAAAAGGTTTATTTAGATTATAATTTGTTTTACAATTTGGGTTACCAGGGCTTCAAAATGAGCTTTTATATGAACTGAGATTGGCACTAAATAACATGATGCCCATGAAGCTTTCTAATGGAAAAAAGACTGCCCCCCTCCTATTAGTTAGGATAATGTTAAATAAATAATTTCCTTTGGCAAAAGTCAAAACTGAATAATTTTTCATAGATATCTAAAATTAGAGAGTTATAGGTATGGGAGTGAAAGCCATTAATAACAATAAAAATTAAAGTAAACCATAACAGGTAAGATGAATTTAATACTGATTCTTAGGAACTAGTTCTTCTACTAGATCAGGATAGTCCATGAATCCCTCCCTCCCTCCCTCCCGTCCCTCCATGAAAGTGCTATTGCTTGCATCCGCTGCAGAAGATTTATGGATTTTTTTTGAATCTGTGCATCAACATACAACATTTTGTCCAATCAATTATTGACAAATTTTGTTTTTGTATTCTGCTTGGAAAATCAGATAAGTGAATAGTTTCACATTAATTTGCATGTTTTTATTTAAGGGGATGTAAGTAATTGTGTTTCAGGGATTCTTATTGTTGCTTTGGTCCATAAATAATAAGACTGATCCAGATCCAATAAATGCAAAGGACTAAGAAGGACTGTTTGAGTTTTTGAATGAGACTTTTTAAAGAGACTTATTTTTTCAATACTTTATTATTTTTCAAATAACTTGTTTCTTACCCATTCCAATTGGAACTGAAAGTTTTCTGGCATCCCAACCCTACAGGAATTTTTCTTTAGATGAAGAGGATTCTGAGATGGAACAATTCAGCTGCTCCTAAGGTGTTGTTGGCCATTCTCATTCCTTTGGAACGAGGACAGGCAGGCACATCAGGGGAAGCGGTGAAAAGCATATTCTTTTCAATCATTAGCTGAGTAACTTGTTACTCAACCACCCCACCCCACAGAACCTAAAGTTCATTTAGCTGTGGTGTCCTGAGCAGTCTTTAATTAAAGAAGCCCCACTGCAACCATCTCTCCTCCTGTGAAAGTTGTCCAGTATATTGTCCACTTCTCCATAGTGAGGGAGCAGAAACGCCAATGATTGGGTAATTTCCTCATTTCTGATCACATGACTAAGTTGATCAAGTATAAAAGGAATACCTCACTGTCTAGCTGTCCAGTGTTTTCAACTCAGTTATCTGATCGGAAACTGTTTTGGTGGAGCTCAATCATCGGAGTCTCTGCATCATTCCTGTCTTCCATTCAACAATCATCAATTTCCAGCAACAACAGGTCAGCTCAAGAACATACAGGCAATCCACAGACATCTTGGTCACCTCCCCCTCCAGGGAGGCCATCGCTGCCTGTCAGCTAGGCCACAGGGTTGTGGTTTTCACCCCCCCATGACTGTTTTCCTTGTCGGCCCAGCCACAGCCGCCACGCTGGGTTCACCCAGCTTATACTAATTCGTCCGTGTTAATGTCAGCCAGCCCTAATCAACTCAGGGTGTGGGCAACAGCAGCAGCAGCTTTTTTCCCTCACAGTAAGTTTTTTTTGCCTCAGTCATCCTAGTGATCTCCCCCATCTCTCTCTTCTGCTATTTTTGGCCGTTTGCTGTTAACACCAGACTCCTTAGTGATGGTGTGAATTTCATTCAAATTTCCTGCTTCTGCTAACAGCCTGATCGTCCCTTGGTAAGACAAGTGGCTTATGTGCTGTTTCAAGCCTGAGGAGCCATTTTGAACTCTCCTGACAGCCAGCCACCATTATACGGCTGTTGGGAAAGATGTGAAAGTGTGGTATCACAAAAATGCTGTATTTTCTCGCTAATTCCTTTCAGAACCATTCATCTGCATTTTGGCTATAAACAACAAGTGTCTAGATTTGCTCACAGACACCCAAAGCCTTATTTTAAAGAATTTTTTCCCTTCAACCAGCTCGTTCAAAGGCCTGGGCAGCTCAAAGGAGGTGATCTTTCAGAGGATGAAAACTCTCTTCCAGAGATTCCTCCAATATCGGGTCTTTTCCCTTTAGGTCTCTTCTGCCCACTTTTGTATAACGCCAAAGTCACTGTGGACTTAGAGGATCCCCCTGCTTCCTCAGAGGGTACTCCATCTCAATCAAGAACCAGGAATCCTCTCTTTTCAATCCCTCTAATGCAGTGATGAGATGTCATCATCCCAAGTGCTATTGGACAATATTCAGAGGCAGTGGCTTAAACCTGGAGCCCAAGTGGCTCCTATCTTCAATGACAGGAAGTTTTACCTTCCTGATCATGACTTGACTGACTTACTACAGCTTCCCCTGGTAGAGGATCTGATAGCATCCTTAGTATCACCAACGGCGATATCCGGGACCTGGCGGATGTGTTAAAGCCAGAGGAAAAGAAATCTGAGGCGATGCTGAGATATTTGCACCAATCCTCCACATGGGTGTTCAAAACAGATTCAGCGGCCACATTTTTCAGTCGCACCATGCTCATGTGGCTTCATCAATTACAGGAGCATCTACCCTTGGGGGATCTAAGTCTACAATAGGGCATGAGCAAAATCATTGCTGCCACTTAATTTTTGGCAGATGTCACCTTGGACCATTATGCAGCTAGAGCTATGGGGCTTTGGTGTCTACCAGGAAGCTTCTCTGGTTGAAAAATTGGCAGGCTGATGTTCGCACCAAGTAACATCTTTCCTCAGCTATGATTCAAGTGGAAAAGCTTTTGGGGGCCGTTCTTGATCCACTTTTGGTGGGAACTAAGGATAAGAGAAAACTTTTTACCCTCTCAGACCAGGCGGTCAAACTGCAGTACTCCTGATTCCAGAGAGCACCTCCATTCCTGGCTCCATCTCCTTCTTTTTTCCCACAACGACCATTCACTCTGTGAGTCCAGAGTGCTCACAGGACTACAGGGACAGGGACAGTCCCCCTGGCTGCAGTTTAGATGTCCCTTTTGAGGCACTGGAGGTCAGCCCTTCAGACCCACTAAGTAACCCTGCCATGGACACCGCCATCAGATGGTGGTTCAATGGTTCACCAATCATTGGAGGAGACTGTTTCAGATAGTTGGGTCCTTAATACAATAAGACATGAACTGTCTTGAGTTTCTCTCCATTCCCCTGACATCCTTTGTGTCCTGCCCTGTAAGCCAGGATCCTGCTATGCAGTCTCTTATGCAGGAGGCCATATGGCATTTGTTAGAGATCAGGGCAATAGAACCCATTCCCAACCATGAGCGGGGCTTCAGGTTTTATTTCAGATTATTTCTTGTTCCAAAGACTTCTGGAGAATGGAGAGCAATTATTGACCTAAAATGACTTAATGTGCATATTGTTTATAGATGTTTCAAGATGTACTTTCTCCAGTCCATTTTGACTCCAACAGGAAGAGCGACTTCCTGGCCTCAATTGACTTGTCTGAAGCCTATGTCCATATCCCTATTCTCAAGACCCACAGACATTTTCTGCATTTTACATACCAGGGCAGTCATTTCTAATATACTGCATTACCTTTTGGCTTGTCCTCTGCACCCAGGACCTTGACAGAATTGCTGGCTCATCTTCACTGGTTTTTAAACTTTGTTATATATTTTGTCTTTTATCTGCTGTGAACCGCCCCGAGTCCTTAGGGAGATGGGGCGGTATATAAATATGAATAAACTTAAACTTAAACTTCACTCTATCCTCATTTGGATACAGAGTTATTTAGACGACTTTCTTATACAAGCCAGTTCTCACCCTCAAGTTATAGAGGATGTTCAAATCACTATTCAAACCCTGCAACATCATGGATTTCTAATTAATTTTGCAAAGAGCCAGCTGTCACCGACTACTCATTTACAACATTTGGGCACTGTCATTGACACATCTTTGTGTCAAGTTTTTCTCTTAGAGCATAGGTTAAATGGTATTAAGGACCTTGTTCTTCAGGTCCAGCAGCAACAAACAGTATCCTTTGCCCTATGATCCCAGCACTTGGGCAAATTCATTTCATGTGTAGCCATTGTTCCTTGGGCCAAGAGAAATTCTCATCATCTACAATGGTTTTTGCTTCCAGCTCAGAGTGTCAGAGTTCCACACAATATCAGCAATGCAATCAGAATTCCAAAGAGACAGAGTCCAAAGAATAAGATTTTACTGAAGACATTGTTCTGGTATGGTCTGGAGAAATCCTTTCTCCACCCAAGTAAAACTGAAAGTTGCACCCCACTAATTATCACATGTTAAATTCTCACCAACCACTTCAAAAAGAGTTCCAATGTTTCACCTAAGACTTTCCATCACAGGTGTCCACAGCTCAGAGAAACTTTCCCATGTGAACTATTACTAAAAGAATGTAAACTACATAGATAAAAATCCCAAGTTGACTTCATCAACCCCCACTCCTCAAACCCGGTGACCTTGCAAAAGAAGGAAAAACATGTCCCATTATAATATGTAAAGAAATGGCTAATACTGTTCAGCAGAAAAACTCCAGTCCAAAATGTCCTTTTAAGCTTGACAGGCTGCACTCTCTTAAACAAAAGATATCTTCCTGCAACACAAGGAAAGGCAATCAGCAATTTTTCCCCTCAAAACATCAACCACCCTTCTGCCCCCCAGGAGGGCCCTTGGGCTTGTGAGGGAACTCCTCATGAAATTTCTTAACCAACCTATCTGCAGTGATGTTGTGGCTTTTAACCCAAGAAGCTTCTGACAGGAGATATCCCTTCCACTGTAATAAATACCTTAGGACTCCTCTCCATATTTTGGAGTCTAAAATTTTCTTCATTTCATAATGCCTCTGTCCTTGAATTAATACTGGGCTTCAGGGTGCAGGGGCTTGAGGTGTGGTTCGCAATTCCACCCATCGTTTGAGCAGGATTCTGTGGAACACTGGATGCACTTTGCCTAGCAATCTCAGAAGGCTGAGTTGTACAGTAACTGGATTTATTATCTTCACTATTGAAAACGGTCCCAGGAACTTGGGACACAGCTTCTTGTGAGGGATCTTTAGTTTTAAATACTTTGTTGACAGATACACTCGTTCCCCCTCTCTAAAGGGGGTTGGGTCAGTGCGATGCTTGTCCGCTTGCTTTTTGTAGGCTTTTGCTGATTTCTTCAATGCTGCTTTAGTCTTCTCCCAACCCTCTCTCACAAAATCCATCCATTCCTGCAAGGACATAGATGAAGGGGGTTCTTGTAGTAGTTCTGGCATAAGAACAAAGTCCACCCCACTAGTGATTTAGAATGGTGTTAGATCTGTGCTGCTATGAATGGCGTTGTTGTAAGCAACTTCAGCGAAAGGCAGAAGGTCCGACCAATTTGTCTGCTGGTAGTCCACATAGCATCTCAAGTATTGCTCACCATGGTGTTTGCGCATTCTGTGGCCCCATTTGTAGCCAGATGAAACCCAGAACTACAGTAAGTTCTTAAGTGGATCCTATCAACATCAAAAACTGCCTCCAAATTTTTGCAGTGAACTGCACTCCTCGGTCAGAGATCACTCATTTTGGAGCACCATGTAATCGATAGAAATGCTGGATGAACATTTTGGCAAACTTTTTCACCAATGGGAACCCAGAGCATACTATGAAATGAGCTCACTTAGAAAACAGGTCAATGACAGTCCAGATGACCATTTTCCCATCACTGGGAGGAAGATTATGATAAAATCCATGCTGATCTCCTCCCAGGGCTGCGAAGGTGTCCAAAGCCTCCAAAGAAAATTTCCCATGAAAAATATTACTAAAAGAATGTAAACTAGATAACAACCCCAAGTTGGCTTCATCACCCCCCACTCCTCCAACCTGGTGACCTTGCAAAAGAAGGAAAATACTAATACTGTTCTGCAGAAAAAACCCAGTCCAAAATGTCATTTTAAGCTTGACACAGAAGCAGTGTCAGACTCTCTAAATTGGTGGAGATCAGATGCTATCTGCAAGTTCTCTTCAAACTCAAGCCACTGTTAGAAGAAAGCTACTGCCAAAATCATTCTTTCAAATGATGGAGGAAATGAATTTAAAAGATGCATGGAGAGAAAGAAATATGGAAAAAATACATCTTTTATTCAAACAGACATGCATCTTGGTCTAGAATAGACATGATATAGATTTCAACAGAGTTAACTGATAAAGTGCAAGAAATTGAAATAGAAGCAAATATTTGGGCAGATCATAATCCTATGATGCTTAAAATGAAAAGCACAGAAACAGAGATCTAGATGGACATTAAATAATGCAATATTGAAGGAAAAAGACTTTAAACAGAAAATTGAAAAAGAATTAGCTTTCTTATTTAAAGAAAACAAAAAAAGAAGAGACATCGCTCCAAAATCTTTGGGATACAATGAAGGCCTATAGAAGAGGCCTGATAATGGAATATACAGGGAAAAGAAATAGACAACAACAACCAAAAAAAAAAAACATTTAAAACACTGGAAAATGACTATAAAAAACTGGAAAAAGAATTACAGAAGACTCCTCAAAAAATATTAAATTAAAATCGACTTAATTAACCATAAAATTGGTCTTATAGAAAAGGAAGAACTAGCGCAAAAAATTAGAAGTTCTAAACAAAATTTCTTTGAAGATACAAACAAACCAGGTAGATGGTCAGTCTATAAATTAAGGAAAGAAAGAAAATCAAGGAAAATATTTTGGCTACAAAATGAGCAAGGATATCTTTGTTATGGAAATGATGAGAAAAAGACAATTGTACAACATTATTACAGTAAATTATATGACCAAAAGAAAGTTTCCGAAGAGGAAATTAAACAGTATGTACAGAAAGCTGATCTACCACAAATTCCTAAAGATATTGATGTAATATTAGAAGGAAATATTACAATGAT
>JAEANM010009552.1:0-16298 GCA_017656035.1 Myanophis thanlyinensis
ATATTTTTTTTCGAATTTTTTTTTCGATTGTCCTCTTTTTTGGAAATCGAAATATGGTCATCCTATTGGTCACCCTATACTGTAACTTTTTTATTGTAAAGGCTGCTCAAAGATTGTAATAAAGAAAAAGGGCTGGGTTTTTACAGGAAACTTTTTTTTAATAGAAACCACATATTATATTATCTATGGTTACTTAAAAAGACACCTATCTAAAGATATTTCTGACTGAGAGAAAAATTTTCAGGAAATTGTGTTTTGTGTAAGAATCAAAGGTAACATTGGCATTGGAGCTCCAGAAGACACAATCTGGCAGTATTTAAAATCCAATCTTTTCCCAGAGGATCTCTACAAGCACCCAGAGGAAGCTATTTTTATAGCCTGACCCATTCAAAATGAATTATAAATGACCCTAAATGAATTATAACAGACTAAAAATATAAAACAGTACAAAACAACATGCAAACCACCTCCAAGATAGACACTTCTGGTTAGCAGTTAGCGTGCAAAACTGCATGGACTAGGGCTCTTCTGGCTGCTAAGTAAGAGGGGTCTGCAATCTTCCAGCACTGGAGAGCAATAAAGTGTGAGCCCACAACAGAAAAGCAATAGAAATAGTACTTAGACTTATATACTGCTTCGCTCTGCTATACAGCCCTCTCTAAGCAGTTTACAGAGTCAGCATATTCTTCCCAATAATCTGCGTCCTCATTTTACCTAAGGCTGAAAGGCTGTGTCAACTTTGAGCTGGTGAGAATCGAACTCCTGGCAATGAGCTGAATGAGCCTGCAGTACTGCATTCTAACTACTGTGCCTCCACAGGTCCTATTGAAAAGGCTACCATTGAGGGCACTTGAATCTAATTTTCATTAGTGATGGCTGGAAATGCTTCTTAAGGAGGGAGATACTTACCAGACGGGCAGGTTTAATCCTGGCAGTGAGGTGTTCGAAATATTATGGTACTGTACCATACAGGGTAGATAATTTGCAGAAATGAATGTTGGTGTATGTAACTGTGGGAACAGGCATGACAGGGAGAAGATTCAACAAGAGTCATTTATGGGTGAATGTGAAACACTCAAAATATTTACAAGATAATCAAGTTCACATTTTATCTGCTTTACTGAAAGTGGCAAGATTTAATCTGGCATGACTAACTTATTCTTTTGAGGGAAAGAGCTCAGCTCTTTCAATTTATTGCATCTATTAACAGTCTTGAGCCATATCTTATGACCCCCATCTCACTCAATGGGGTAAATAAGTGGCAGTTTTCACTATTCAACCCCCATTAGATACACTTGCCAAGGAATCCTTTTCTCAAATTTACAGTATCTTCATAGCATTGTCCTCATTACTATTATTTTGACATAATGATGATGGGATGACTCTAGAAAATGCTATCGTTACTGGGGAGACAGATCAAGATGACAATAAGCTTCCTACAAAATAACAGAGTTGGAAGGGACCTTGGAGATCATCTAATCTGAACCCCTGCTCCAGCTCCATACCAGTGGTGGCAAATCTTTTACTTACCGAGTGCTGAGAAGTATGTGCTTTGCGCGTGCCATCCACACTTGCGTGTGGCTCCTCCATGTGTGCTGCTTGTGCAACTGCACCATCTGCACATGTATGCAGCTTTTGCATGTGCAATGCATGTGCGCTGCATGCAGGTACACACACACGAACAATCACGTGTGCATACACAGGAGAGCTCCGAAGACCAGCTGGATTTCCTGCTGCAATCGTGCACATGCACAGCAGAGGCTCGAAGACCAGCTGGGTCTCTGCAATCACACATGCATGCATGCACAATTGCATATGCATGCTCAGCTGGAGGTAAGTTGGCCGACAGCTTGTATGCCCAGCACGATGGCTCTGCATGCCACTTGTGGCACCCGTGCCATAGGTTCACCATCAAGGCCCTATACCTTTTCAGATAAATGATTGTCCAATCTCTTCTTGAAGATCTCCAGTGTTGGAGCACCCACGACTTTTGGAGCCAAGTCATTCCACTGATCAATTGTTCTATCTATCAGGAAATTTCTCTTTAGTTGTAGGCTGGTTTTACATTCATTGCTGAGTAGTCACAAAGTAATCCTTTGGGCTGAAATCACTCTGTTTTGTAATAATACTGCTAAAACAAAGGCGAATAAAGGATCCCACAGAAGACTGGGAAAAGGCTATAAAGATGAGAAAACACTGTAAAAAGAAAACTGTACCACATGAAAAGAAGGAATCCTGTTATCTCCCAGATGTGCTGGACTACAGTACCTATAAGACCTATAAATTTAGCATGCTGCTTGAGCTTGATGGGAGTTGAAATCCAGAATGCTGAGTGGGTCACCGACTTTAGACATAGCACTTATATACCACTTCACAGTGCTTTACAGCCTTCTGTAAGTGGTTTACAGAGTCAGCATATTTCCCCCAACAATCTGGGTCCTCATTTTACTGACCTCAGAAGGATGGAAGGCTGAATCAACCTTGAGCTAATCAGGATCAAACTGCTGGAAGTCGGCAGAATTAGCCTGCAATACTGTATTTTAGCAACTGTGCCACCACAGCTTTAACTCCAAACTGTAGACTAGCACTGGAGATGATGTTTTGTTATTTTATTTTAAATATCAGAAACTGAATAATATACTTTAAAAAAATAATGCATTCAAACAATTTAAGATGCTAAGCACTCATATCAGATTTTTGTATTCATTGGCTACATACAGAAAAGTGTCCAGCAGTTTACAATTCTTCCTAAACAGCTGGGTAAAATCTGAATACACATTTCCTTCTTATATATTTTACAAAGACTAGAAACTTGGTTTGCATTAAAAATTATGCTAATTGAAAAGAGCAGAGGCTTAAGAAGCAGCAGGGAAAATAACAACATTCTCCAGTTCCTGCCTTAGTGCTCAGATTCAGCAGCTAATGGAAAACCAAGAAAAGGTTTTCTTTTTTTATTTTATTTTTGAAAGTTTATTTCTTTTGAAATATATGCAATCCAAGGAAGATAAATCAGGAAGGTTATATTGAGACATGACTGTCAGTTTTGTCTGTGACGTCAGCTTCCCCCCCCCCCCCCCACACACACACTCTCTTATTGCATGGATTAATATCATCACTCTATTATTAACTTCTGGCACTTAGTTGGCTTTCTATAGATTTTAAGAGTTCTCTTTAATGGGATGCAAAAAGAATGAGTTTCATTAGATAGTTTTGGAATTACCACTCCCCGCACTCCTGCCAAAACTGCCCTTTGAAAACTTCAGTTTTTGTAATAGCTGGACAATATGTTTACAACCATTGGAAACTGGGTTTAATACACTGCCTTGCCCTTTTGCTCCCAAGAGATCGCATGGCCATGAAATATGATTACCCCCTGCTATTTCAGCCTGGTAGAAAAGGCTGCCAGTTATTTTGCAACAGTTGGGTGTCTGCCTGAAAGCATAGTGCCTTGCCTGCTAGTAGTGTACTGAATCCAATTTCCTAGAGATTATAAATAAATAGTCTCCATTTTATTTGACTTCCAGATAAAATTATTAAGAATTCAGCATCACAAAAAGTTAATGCTGCATTCTGGATATCTGATTTTTTTCCCCTTTTTTTGCTGATTTGTACCCTTTTACTTCTTTCCATACACAGAGTGGATCATGGTGGGAAAACAATAAACACTCACATACTTACCAGATAAAATCTACTCATTTGTCCTTGGCTGATGAACTGGAAATATCCTCTACGTAGATTGTCACCAGTGATAAAGCTTCCTTTTTTGACTATGGAGATTTCAGTCATCCAGGTCATGGTTGTCCCAAAGGTGCTTTTTCAAGAGGCAATTGGAATTCTTCCAGTTGCCTCTTGAAAAAGCACCTTTGGGACTTCCTTCTTTTGAGTACTCTAAAGTTGCCTTCAGATGTTGTAGGTGTTTCATCACTGGAGGGTTTTAAGAAAATGGGAAGACATGGTCTGAAATGGTATAGGCCCTCCTACTTGAGGGTTGGACTAGAAGACCTCCAAGGCCCCTTACATCTCTATTCTGATTGAAATACATCTACCTAGCCCACCAGAGCTGGGAGGCAGAGCATGTTACAGGTCCCCTCTCTTAAGGACAAAAAGTGTCCCTCTGGAACACCATACCTGCAGAGATAAGATTGGCCCCCACCTTAATCTTCTTTTGAAAGGTCCTGGAGACATGAGTTTGTTAGTGAGGCTGGGGCCTCCAGGGTGATATAGAGTCCATCAAGTAGTCTGATGGTCATCACCAGAGGTTTGGAGGTTTATTGGGTTTTATATTTGGGGATTTATTTCTATAGGCTGCTCAGAGTCATCATGAGTCACGCAGCCATATAAAATTTCTTAATAAATACCATTAAATACACTGATGATCTGTCCCAGAAAATATCCTGTTCATTATGAGAGGACAAGGGTTATGCAATCTAATGTGATCCAGGTATGTTGTGATTCCTATTCTCATAATGCAGAATCTGAGAATAACAGTCCACAAACACCTGGCAGTACCGTAGTCTCTGCCAAAGAAGGGCATAGGAAATGTAATTGTTTATTTTTTGGATCTTTGAATTTTCTTATGAAAGTATTTATGTCAACTATGCTTCTGAGACAAGTTTCAAGACCATCATAACACAGCAGTTCCATTTCTGCCTGGAAGACCATTTCCAAGAAGTGATGCTAGAAGTCTACGGTGAGCAAGGCCATGTAAAAATGTGTGCTGTTCTAAAAGGGGCTCATCTTTAAGCCTAATGCCCTTGATATATTAGCACACTGATTTCTTTTCATCCAACTCAGATACATCAGTTGTGGGATCAAATGAGAACCAATAATCGGAAACTTAATCTGGATGGAGGCACAAAGAGCAGATGATTCTCTCTAACCTGGAAAGTAGCATTTAGTCTCTTGCACACTCACTGAAAGTTCAGGAGTATTTAGATCCAACCAAATGCACTTGTATGTAGGGTCTTTGCACTAGCTCAGATGTCTGGAAACTGCCAATAATAAAGATCAAATAACTTTGAGACCATCTGCTCCAAGCAGAATCTGACCAAGCAATCTATGCTAGCCAAAAGATTATATTAGGACTTCCCACCTATTGGGAATGAGAACTTAGAAATCAGTATTATGTGTGAGACTCTTCTCTTATGAACAGTCTGATTCCAAGCATGCAGCTTTACAAGAAGCTTGTAAATATTTATTTACCAGCTATTTCAAAGAGTTTTCAAGGTAAAATAATACTAATTAGGTCTAACCCACAAATAAAAAATAATTCTAGATTTAGGGAATGTATCAACAATGGCTATATATGGTTAGATTATTATGTGTCATCGTTATTTATCTAATTTTGTAAATTGCCTAAAGTCAATTCAAGGTAAGAAAATAAAAAGAAAAATATAAAGTACAAAGAAGAAATAGGGGAAAAAAGAGGAAAGAGTAACATAAAGAAAAAAAATATATAGTCACTTCCAATCTTCATTACAACCTGTATAAATAAGTTTTGTAGCTCTTCACATTCTCTTTAATGTTACAGACAATAGCAATTGCACTAAGACTTACAGTATATACTGCTTCATAGTGCTTTACAGCCCTCTCTGTGGTTTTCATAGTCAGCATATGGCCCCCAACAACCTAGGTCCTCATTTTACCGACCTCAGAAGGATGGAAGTTTGAGTTAATCTTGACCCAGACAGGATCGAACTCCTAACAGCGGAATGCAGACTGGATACTGCATTCTAACCACTGCATCACAATGGCTCATATAAAGTGACAGGCTTGGATAAGGGCGTCTATTCAACCCATAACCCAGGGGTGGGCAACTAATTTTACCAAGGAGTCACATGAGAAATTGAGACCACTGTGGTGGGCTGCCCTTGCTGCCCTGCCCCTGATGCTGCCCTGGTGTTGTCCTCTCTAGGGATCCCCTCCACCAACCTCACACCTATGTCCTGCCCCTGACATTGTCAACACTCAAGCACTGATGCTGCCGCCAATGCTGTGGCCTGGAGTGGGACAGCCCATGTGGGAGGTGCCCCCTGGGCTGTAAAATGTCCAGGTCTTTCATAACCTATTCCTTGCTGATAAAGTCCATAAGATATCAATCCAGTGTCAGCAAAAGGTCCATAAAAGCTTGTCAGAATTTATAAAACCATATCTTATTTTGACTTTGATCAAATAAACCAACTTTCTATTTCTTCTATTTCTGAAAAACCTTAATCTTTATTTAAATATTGTCATAGGCTATGTTATTTCTTCAATTCTTCTTTGTTCCATCCCATAGGTTTCTTTGATGTAAATCCAATAAAAAGACATTATCGAGGTCATTACCCTTTCCCCTTTAAGTTTAAAAACTTGACATAGTTCTTTTGTTCATCCAGCAAAAAACCCTTATCCAGGCCTGTCACTTGTATTTCCATTTTAAATGACTTCTGTTATGTATTCCATCCTTTTAAAAATCCAATATTTCTGATACTCTTTCTGCATCAAGCAAGATTTGTTTCATATTTGTCATTCCTTCATTAACTTCTATCTAATCTATCCATGGAAACAGACCTTATTAGTGATATTGTTGATTTTGTAGTTACCAATTTCTGGTCCCACTCATTAATATTTCAAATGTATATAATATTTCAAATTATAATGTGTTGTGTCATTTTGTAAATTCCAATACTGATCAGAATCAAAAGTAGGTTTACCTTTTTTTTTCTTTTTGCCTGGAATCTTTAGTTTCCACTAGTGTCCAATCTAAATGAGGACGTCTCTAAATTGTGTTCTGACTTATAGGAGACCAAATTAATTTTGGTTACCATGAAAAGTTATTTGTTTTATATAATTAGTTCCAAAATTTTATATTAAAATTTTCAATGTTTCAAATTTGTTTAGAACCTTAACTTGATTATAGTTTTCTTAGTTTAAAATCCTATTTAGATTTTTTGCCAGTTTTTTTCAAATTCTTTCCTAAACTTGTAGTTAATTTTTCCTTTGTTCAGAAATAAGATACTTACTGAGTGTCATTTTGAAGTTCTCTAATAGTTTAAGATAGATAAATAAGCAATTTCCATTAGAAATTAGAGTTAGCAAATCTGTGCCTTTTAAGAGGCTCTATCATGTTTTATGAGTAACATGATGACTAATGTCTTCATCACCCAAGACTTTTAACCTGGGGAAGCCATATCCTGCAGTTTCCTTGCAAGAAACAGCCTTCAGGTATATCTGTGAGTGGTCTTCTGCCCTCTCCCTGTCTGGAAAAATTCTGAAGAACTGGTTAATTCACTGGTTCTTCAGTCTTTGCCATGGTCATTGTACCTTGACATGTTCCCCCGGAAACCCTGGTAGAACACTAATCCCAATTCCAGAAACATTTGGGTTCAATTCCCGACATCTCTAATAAAAAGTGTCAAAAACCAGAAGAAGGGAAGGAGCCCTAGCTGAATTAATGACATTGAAAACAAACAATTTATTTGTTTATTCTAAGGAATCAGCCAAAGTTGATTCACTCAGCATCCCTTTTTCCAATGTTTTAAAATAGCGCTGGCTTTCTGTAACCGTTTAATATATACCCAGATTGCAGACAAGTCCAATACCGCTCGGAAGGAACTTCTACAAAGCCACAATAGCCAAGTTATGCTAGCTCAGTGACAAGCAATGACAACTACAACACTACATACTTTATCTGCTTCAATTCAAGACCACCATAGGCCATTCCATAGAAAGAGGCAAATCAAGAAAGCGAGTTCAATTCCAGGAAATAAAAGACAAAAAGCAAGATCCAGCATATACCATGCAATGTGGCCAGCAGATCAATAACAGACCCAATCAGAGACAGAATGAGAGGCTCTGTTTGTGCTTTGGGTAACTGGTGTTGAATTATGGGGTGGGTGGAGTGAGGGTAATGAAATTTACAACCCTCTTTCTCCCTCTAATTGTAGCCACATTATGTTTTCCATTCATTGCTTGAAGGATTAGAGTCTGGAACCATAAAGTAGACAGTTTTTCTCTCTCCTCTCTCCTTCCTCCCCCCCTCCCTCTCTCTCCTCAGACTCCAATTATATTCAACCCTGTGCAGGTTGATACTTATCTCTCCCCACTGTACAGTTACCTTTGAAGATTGTGCCACTTGCCACCTAATATAAAGCATCTCTCACTGAAGGCCCACATTTTCTCAATATACCAATAGTTTACTTTATTTTATTGTCACTGCACCTCGTTCAACAAAATTAAATTAAATAAAGGATAATATTTGTAGCTCAGCACTGATGGTGTTACCTAGTTAGGGTAGTGAAACATTTGCAAGAAAACAAACATGCTCAGAGAGCACCAAGGACCCCTCATTTCTCACTATAGCCAATGCATATATTCACAGCTATGAGTCACCAAGTTCCAAGTAATCAAAACAACAGAAAATCAGAATGTGGGGCAAGGATGCCTAAACCAACCCTTCATTTCCAACAAATGCTTCTCATGACTTTTGACGTCACCCAAAGCTAAACCCAGTCTATCTTAGCCAAATCACCACACCTCTGGAAAAGTATGCCTTTTAATTCGCACCAGGGGACCTTCAATCAGGCAAATGCAGACTGTGAGACCAGTAAAGAATCACAGTAATCCAGAAGATCAAGATCTTCACTCAAGGAAAGAAAAAAAAAGGCAATCTGGGGAGGAGGTAAGCTTTTGGTAAAACAGCAGAATCGTTTGAACCTGGCTTTGTCTAAATCAAAAAATCTAAGCCCAGGACTGTCTACACCGGAGGGAAGGCCATCCACATTTTCTTGAAATATGAATCCCAACATCCAACTCTTTTAACTGTACTCAAATTTAAGGATAGAATTTAGAATTTTCTGTTCTCTGATGAAAGACACAATGGGCCTTTGCCAGGGCAGTCTTGATTTCTTCAGGTAGAAGAATGGCATTTAAAGCAGGCTTACTTTAAGACTTTGATTTCTTCTACCTGTAGATGAAAACACTGAGGAGATGTTGGTCTCTTTTGTTCTAAAGGTCAGCTTTTATTAGCTTCTCTCAAAAACTCTCCTCAGGGATACTTCCCGGAAAGAAACAAGTCTCTGAGCTGTCCCTTGTTGACAGTGACTGCCTGTGTAAGAAACCTGGTGAAATGAAAAGATGGGAAAACCTGCAACAGCTGACTCTCCATCTTGTCTGGACCGAGCATACAGTCAATTCCTATGCAGGAAATTCACAGCTGCAGGCTAGACCGGGATTTTTTTTAACATGTCAAAAGAAGGCAGTGGCAAATAATTCTATACTGTTATGAAAAAAATGCCACGGATGTATTTATCAGGTTATAAAAGGTCAAGCTCAAGGAGACTTTAACTCCTTTTTGTAAAGCTTAGAAGACAGAATTAATATATCGGCAACAGCTTGTCGTTCCAAATGCAGGCTCAAGCTATCCTGAGCAATTAGGTTTTGCTGCCTTCCTCCAATGATTGCTATTGCTTAAAGTGCTGTGGAGGTCCAGAGTAGATTGGGGTTCTTAAAAATGACTTAATCCATACAGGACAAGTGTCTATTGCTCAGAGCAGGGTAGCAAGTTCTATCCACTTAAGTGGATCAATGAGCTAAAAGAAAAAAGCAGTTGAAAAAACTAACTTTACTCTTTGTCTCAAGAGCTGGAGAGCAGGGCAGAAGAACCAGGAAGGCTGCAGATTATAGAGGTGTTAATTCAGCACCTCTGGAGAGAGCTCAGGTTATTTTTTTCAACTACTGTATTCCCTTATGGCTTCCTGTGTATCCATTCCAATATTAAATAATAAAAATCAAGCTTGTTAGAACCTAATAATGAAATTGCAACAAAGCTAAAACAAATCAATATGTAACATAATGAAAAGGGAGTGAGAAAGGGATTAAGGGAGACTACTTTGTTCTCTTAAACAGCTTCCAACAGGAGACAAGATTATCAGTAAATCAGGGGGGAAAAAGGCAGCCTGGATTTATCAGGTGAAGCGTCATCTGCAGGGGAAGCGACTCATGATAGGGACACAGGCACTTTTCTCTCTTTCCAGAGGACAGTACTATGGAAAGTAGTAGAGGAGGAGCCAGGAAAAGCAAAAGAGCAAGAGAAAATTAAAAAACAGTGACCGTTCTGGCCCACAAACAGTGGGAGCTCAGAATTCTGAACGCTTGCAATAACTGTGTAGAACAGGGGAGTTTGGTTACAGTCACGGAACATGCATTAGCCCAAATAAGCCCCGATTGAGCTCTTCTGATCAAATGGAAGCAGCCTGCTGCATTTGACATTCCCAGCCCATCAGCCCATGATCAGACCATCTCCCTTCCTCTTACAACCCAGAAGAAACTGCTCTGGCTAGCTATATTCCCAGTTTACGGTCTTAGCAAAGCCTAATCCTAATATATCAGGGCTGTCCATGGGTGAGCTCCAATTTTCCAAAGGCATACTTGTACCAACATACAGGGGTCTCAAGCAACCCTTGATTCTAGTCCATTTTGGCCGGTTTTGTCTTCAACCAGGTCACAAGCCTGCCGTTGAGCCTTGGCTAATTTTATGGAGTGGTTCAGTTAATTGGCGATGATTGTGCAATCCAGAAAATTTGAGTTAATTGAACCAGCTGAAGCCTGCCATGTTGTCAGGTTTGGGCATTTGTGTGAGGTAAGGAAAGGGCGCATCAGAATAGGGAGAACATGCTTCACCTGGATAAAACGCCAGGGAAGACTGCAGCTGGAGAAAGACCTTATAACCCAAAAGAAGGTCCCATCACTGGCAGAGTTTAAGCCTGCCTCTCTCTCAATCAATCGTTGATCCTAACCAAGACTGCAATGTCACCTCCAGTATGAAAGTCAGCAATGTTTTCTCTAAGCTAATAGTTGGAGAACACAACGAGAAAGAGGCTATTGTAGCAGAGTTAAGGGGGCTTTCTGGGGGGGGGGGAAATCTAGCAGATTTGGAGGCAATCCACCTGCTAAAAACCAAAACCGACGTTCTTGAAATCCGCCAGAGATCACACCCAATAGGGAATGCAGAGACTTTAAATCCGGCGACACAGCAGTTCTCAGAGGTGAGACGGTGTTCCGCGTGTGCCCAGCAGTGTGTCCTTAGCACGCTTCCCTAGCAAGGAATCTCCCTGGAAATATATGGGGAAACGCGTGTTTAGCGGGATCGGGCGTTACATGACTTAACAATCAGGACGACGTCCCGAGATTAGGAAAGCCCACCTAGAAAACAGATCCGAGTCAAGGTTAACCTCGGGCTGAGGTTTTACTTTCCGTTCAACTTGTCATTGGGAGAAAGGGAAGTTGCGGGGGGGGGACGGGGGACGGGACGCAAAATATATTCTCCCTAAAACAAAAAAAAAAAGTAGGCACTCCCGACGTGGCGAACCAACCTGCTCTGCTGCCTCCGGGTCGAGATGAGGCTCCAGCAACGGGACCGTAAATTGGATCTTACGGGGACTGTTCGGTTCCATGCCGGCTCCGTCGTCCCGGGAGGAGGGGAAAAAAAAATCGATGGCCGCGCTCGATAATATCTATACCTCCGCTCGCTCTTCCCTTCGCCCGTCGGGTCTGCGGGCGCCCCGCCGCTCGCTTTCCCACCCAGGGCGCTCGCACCCTCCCCTGCCCGCCCCACCTTCCCCGCGAACGGCGCTGCGATTGGTCGCTCGGGATGCCCGCTCGCCCCTCCCTGCGAGACAAGCGCGCGCGCACGCACACACACACACACACACGGAGCAGCGGATGAGCGCGGAGGAGGGGGGGGGGCTGGGGACGAAGGAAGGGGCGCGTGCTCGCGGGGCGACCTGAGGGAGCCGCGATGTGGAGCGCGGGGCTGAGCGATGCCCTCACAAAGCCGAGAGAAAAGGCGCAGACGCGCCCGACCTCCGACGCTTTACACCTGGCTTTGCTTCTGGCGACCTGTATTTACCTAAGAGTAAGCCTCCCTGAAATCAGAGAGGCTTACTCCGAATCGCCGCATACAGGCTGGCGTTGCAGTTGTAAACCAAACGTTCTGAGTCTCCATGTGCTTCGTTGTTGTTGTTTTTTAAACGCAACCTCAGTTACTTAGCGGGATCTGCCGCCTCATAGCGCCAAGTCTCTCAAGCCTTCCTCTGCCGATTTGTCCCCGAGCCACGGATTCCTCCGCGCCACCGATCCAAACCTTCCCTTGTTCCACCCCTGACTAAGCAAAACGCGGACTTGACCCTGTGTTTCGTAGCTTTCTTCTTCTTGGCAAGATAGCACATTGGCACATATGACTAGCTAAGTGAAGTGGCGAGAAGTGGCAAAAGGCAACGTAGGACATTTTTTTTTTTAGACCAGCAATATCCTGAACTGGGCAATAGTAGCGAAGAACAGACCGAAGCAGCCCCGACGATCTGGATACCCCCCCTCCCTGCTAATGCTTAGGATCGCAGCGAAAACTACCTTTTCCGATGAGATTTTTCAGGCAAAAGTGCTGTTTAACTGAGGCAACTGCTGATGCAGGGTGTAGGGCTGGAAATGTGTGGATACGGTTGTGCCTTTATGGTTTGGAATGTAAATTAAAGTAGGTAGCAGGTAGCATACAAAGGTACCAACGTCAAAATAAATACTAGACAAGGAAGAAGGAAGGCATACGGGTCTGGCACTTAGCAGAACTACATTCCCACCATCCTATAATGGTAGTGCAATCTGGGAATAATGGAAGTTGTAGTTTAAGGTGGGGTCCAAATTGTATTAGAATTCCCAAAATGCCAGAAATGACATATTAGAGGAGGACAACAGGCTGAAGGTTACCCATAATAATTATCATTGAACACCCAGAAAAAGCAGCTTCTGAAACTGAAATAACCAGGATGAAACAAATGTTTTTAGACAGCACAGAATCCTCATTTTTATTACACTTTATATATGCATCAGATCTATTGAAAGGCTCTGTATTTGGAATAGACAAACTCTGTTTGTATTGAATGCTGCAGTGAATAGAACATATTGGAACAACACACCTGCAGGAACTTGTGTGTTGGGCTTTCATTTTCCAGGGAAACACAGGGAAGTTACAGTCTATACAACTTTACTGCTATTGCAATTGTGATTAGCATTACCAAAAGACACCACCTTGCAGCCATCAAGTGACAGGTACACATATATCAAGAGCAGTGTAATGGCACAGAAAAATGTGGCTTGGAATTTGTTTCTGATCTCTTGTCTGCCAGCCACCAAGGCTGCCAAAGCAATAGATCAGCAGGTGTACCATATAGGCTTCAGAAAGTAATTTCATTAGGACATGGGGTCAGTCACTAAATCCTGAAGCCTTTAAACCCTATCATAAATATGAAAAGTAATACAGTAATAATAATGTCAGTAAACTTATCAGTGTCCTTTTTGAGACAACAGGCTTTTTCTTCAGACAGGATAGGACTGAAATAAGACAGGATGAGAATGATTGTGTTAGGCACCATTAATTTGCATCCTGTTAAAGCTAAACAAGTCCGGGATAGTCAAGGAAGCTTCTCTGAGTTCCAAGATAAAAGAAAGAATATACAATTACTAAACAAAAACCTAGGTATTATTTAATTTGGCTGAATCTACTTCTGATCAGTTGCCCAGGTCACTATAGAAATCGAGAAGGAATAAAAATTGATAAAGGCAAATTGGTAATATGTACAGGACTGAGTATTAATAATTAGAAAAGAAAAAAATCTCAAATTTAATTTCTGGTAATTTCATGGACACAGTATCACATTTTCTTGATGAATAATAAGAACCTAGTTTGTTAGTGGTTTGTTTGGGGATGGTTTTGATATTTTCTAGCACAGTTTACATTTCTGAAATTTTCTGGTGGTTTTCTGTCTATGAACTGATGAAGTCTGACTCTTCTTATAGCTTTTTGAGAGAAACCTGACTTTCTTATCTGCTAAAATAATTCTGGCTGGCTTTAACAAATTATCGAAAGGAATAACAAAATGAAGTCTGTGGATTCATAGGATGGCGTGGGTGGGTCATTTAATCCTTCCACTAATTTTTACATAGAGAATGCAAGGTGGGCTCAGAGATACACAATCATCAAGGATCACTGTCTCTTTTTAAAAGCTCTCATTTGGGTTTAAAAGGGGATCATATTTGCTGGGATGAAAGGCACAGATTGGAGGTGACTCATTTCTTACAGTTTGTTTTCACACATTCAAATGAGTCAATTCATGTGCTGATAGCTGTTATTGACAGTTATTTAAAGATGTGTGTATTCCACCTTCTAATCTCTCTAGATTCAATCCCCACCCACCCCTACACACACAAAAATAAACACTGCAGAGTGAAACCAAAATAGGGTTTGGGTCTGCACAAAACAACCTGTATTTTTTTAAAAAAAATTATGGATGCATGAATTGCTTATGCATGTTCATTTTCCAGGAAAAGCTGTTGATCAACAGTAACTTAAATTTGACTGATTTTGGGGATTTTGTCTGGGGAGAAACACTCACACACACACACACACACAGTTCTAGTTGTAACAATATTTTCTCATGGAACAGCTTCTAAAAACAAATTTCTCAAATCAAAACCATAAGCAAGTGCAGAAAGAAGGAAAAGGGGGAAAAATGGCAGAATGAAGATCAATAATTGCCTTATTACAATATAATCCTACTTATTTCCACTGAAAGAAAATTGCATTTACTTGATTTTACTCTTAACTGGATGTACTTAGGGCTACAGTGAGGCAGAAATTGGGAACCTTTGCCCTCAACCATGACTAATGGCAAGAGATGCTAGCAATTGTAATTCAGAAACATCTGGAGAGCTTCCATATGATTACTGTATCTTTTTATTACTAAACAGTTACAAATTTGTCTACATTTAATACATTCATGTGGTTTTCTTGGTAACAGAAAACTATATCCCAAATTATATTAATTACCACCATTCCTTAAAAGATAGTTTAGGTGGGCATTCTAGCATGGAAGCATAGAAGCAGTTTCAGATATAAAATCAATTGAACAAAGCAGAAATCCAACATTGCAGTTTCTTTGGGCTTACTGTTTAATAGCTCTATGTAGATTTACTTTCTCGTCAACCTTATGGGATGAGGTCACACAGGCTTTCAAATGAAAGAACATTTGAACAAGATGAAAACTATTTGCTTTTTTATTTTTTAAACTCTTACCATCTGAACCTATTCATCACTATGACTGTACAGTACAACACAGTCACCGATACTAAATATGCATTAAATTTTAAGAGTTTTTTTTTTAAATGAGCACCTAAAATTGCAACAATGGGAAAAGAATGTGTCTGTGTGTGTGCATATGCATGTGTCTGTATGTGTATTACACATCAACATTTTGGAAAGAGTATTGCACTAGATTTTGTAAACACATGTACAATTCCATTGCAAGTGAAATGGAACAAGGTCTTCAAGCTATTACAAAACTGATGTGGCTTTAATGTTATGGGAGGATAAATTGATTTTCTGCATGTGAAATTGAAAAACAAAAGAAATTGTCTATGTGGTGGTTTACATAGAACAAGTGAAAAAACAGAATATGCAGAAGTGGCTTAGTTGGATGATGAATTCTGCGGAAAAGCAGAAAAACATCTTTTAATTGTATGTTTTCTTAGCATTGGAAGATACATGTCAAATGAATATATTACTCATAAATCAATTCCTTTTTTTTTTTTAAAGGAAAGAGTTGCCTGCTCATAAATGTTAAATTATACATTTAAATGATCTGTTTATTTTTCTTTTGACTTATACTTTTCTTATGACTGGTGGGGCCCTACCCATAAGAAAGTGTAATCATGGGCACTGAAAACTAGCTCCTAATCATTTATTCACATTTCTGAGATTTTACTGCACCTCACTGAACCTCACTGCCAAGACTGAACACTTGCTTTAGGAAGGAAAGTACAAAACCTAAATTCCATACTCAGTGCCACTTTTTCTTCTGTTTTTCAACAAAATCACAACATTGTGTGTATCTGCTTGTTCATGTTATACTGCTTTTCAGTGCAGATAGTTTTCTTTACTCTCAGAAACTCCAGCCAAAAGCCAGTTTGCTCTAGTGATTAAGGCACCAGGCTGGAAAACTGAAGCATGTGAGTTTAAACTCTGCCTTAGATCTGAAAGCCAGCTCTGAAAGCAGGTCTCAATAGCACTTTGGGCCTGTCACTCTCTCTCAGTCCAACTCACCTCACAAGGTGGTTGTTGAGGGAAAAATAGGAAGAGGAAGGTGTGTTGGATACATTCACTATTTTAGTCATTTGTAAAAACAATAAATTCAATTCAATTTCAATTTTCAATTTCAAATTTTATTGGTCACATACACAATCATACATGGGTACGATATGCAGTGAAATGC
>JAEANM010009553.1:0-16297 GCA_017656035.1 Myanophis thanlyinensis
TCCAGTGTGTCTGGTAGTGAGGAAGTGATGAGGTTTCTGACCAGACGTTCAAAACATTTCATCACTATTGGGGTCAGTTGTTGATATCTCTTTTCACACAGAGAGAATCATATCATATATGCAGTATATGAATAATGTATGTAAGGATTGATGATGTGATTTTTTTTAACACAGAGCTCTATTGGGAGCTCTATTCAGATTGATTACCATGGATAACACAGCCGTAGTGTCTTCTGCTTGAGCAGGGGGTTGGTCTAGAAGACCTCCAAGGTCCCTTCCAGCTCAATTCTGATTGAGTTAAACAAGATTACAAGTAGTCCTTGAGTTATGACAGGTCACTTAGCAATGGTGCACAATTATAACCACCCCCCAAAGATATTATGACTCGGTCCCGAAGTTACGTATGTTGCAGCACCCCTGCAGTCATTTAGCCTTATGACTGACCAGAGAAATGCTGCAATACGTGCCCCTATCTATTTCCCCACCATCCTCCCCAAATGAATACAACATTTGCTGGAAGAAAGAGACAGTGTGTAGGAAAGGAAAGGTTTTTCTTGCTGCATGCATTCCCTGGGAGAAGGAGATGAGCCCCTAGGAAGGGAAGAATTGAGTCACTGCCTGCATGCCTTCCTTCCCCCCACCATTAGCCATGGACTGAAAGCAAACAGGAAGGAAGGGAAGGAAGATTTCTCTGTTCACCATTTGCCTTTGCTGGGGGAGTAAAGGTTAGCATCTAGTGATGAAAGAAAAGCAGTTCACCAGGGTCTCAGAAAAAGATTGCTGCTTTTCTGCCATGTGTCCCAGTAATGGAGTGACCTGTCTTTTTTCCTACCTGACATCCTGAGCTCTGGAGATCTTTGAAAGGTGAGTGATTAGTGACAGTGGGGTGGGTGCAGAGGGTGGGTGTGGAGGACAGCAAGCACCTGTGGGGACCACAAGGGGTGGGAATATCTCAGGGGGGGGGGAGGACTTGGGATGTCAAAGACAGATTATATTGTTCCTGTACTGGAGCCTCGCATGATCTTCTCTATCCCTGAGGCACACCAAGTGTCCTTAACAGCCCACTCATTTGTTTAATTAATGCATTGGGAAGAGCCAACAATGGGGCTCACTCAACGTGATTTACTTAATGTCCTCCTGCCCTCCAGTCATAATGGGTAGGCTCTATTATGTTTGTAATTCAAGGACTACCTGTATATTAATAGTGCTGACTGTTTGCACTGGGATTGTTAAACACTGGGATTGTTAAGTATTTGACAATACTTTTGACAATCTTTTTAGATAACTACGTATGTGGAAATATTCCATTTTATAGATATTGAAAAGTTAGGTTCTCATATGAAAAAGCCTACAAATCAGGTACAAAGATAATGTCTTAATTTATTTTAGTTTCTGTCCAATAAAGATTAATGCAATACAATCCCCATTCAAACATTCAACCCCAGTCTTTCATTTGAAACTATGAATATTATGCACTTCATTATTTCAGAAGAAACCACAACATACAGTATATTACAGTGTTCTAGGATAAAACATTTACCTTTTTTCAACTTTGTTCTCATATAGGAGATATCCTGCAGTCAACCTTCATCTTGCAAGAGTCCTTTAGGTGTGAAGGGAGTAACTTTTATGTTCCTGGCTGTCTGGCATATTGGGAGTGAGACTATGTGGCAAATTGTTAAGCCTCCAAGGAACTGTTTTATATGAATGGAATTGTTTAGTATCAAAAACTCTCATTAATTCCACACCCAATTATTTAAGGGTAGTTTTTCAAGAAATTTAGTTTTATATTGAACCCATTGTTTTTCTCCAAAAATGGAAGATAAAGCAGAATTAGATATATTGAAAATAAAAGGTATGTGCCCTAAAATGATAGTTCCATGTTGCTTATCATTCCTTTCTGATGGAGTTTAATGAAACACACCATGTAATGTCCCAGTAGTCTGTCTTTTCCTATCTGTAACTATGAGGAGGAAAATATGATAAATTTATACTGGCTTTTTTCACCATATATTTCACCCACCCACCCAGATCTTTTTAATAGACAGAATATAGGTAATTTCCCTACTACCGTAGTGATTTTAAAAGTCTTCATAGGATTATCCAGCCATCACTGAAATGAATTATTTGAAATAATTCAAATAATTCAAATATCCAAAGCTTTTCTGCATTACTGTTATTTTAACAGTAATCTAACCATTGCTGGTTAGAATTCTAGAACAAGGGTGTCAAACTCTATTTCACTGAGGGCCACATCAGGGTTGTGTTTGACATCAGGGGGCTAGAGTGGGCATGGCCAGGGTGGGTGTGGACAGCTTGACATCACTCATATTGGGGGGGGGGCGCCTGTGATGGCCTAAATGCTGTGCAGTGAAAATGGACTCCTAAGCTCTGTTTTTGACTGGGACTGCCTCCTGCAACACTCTGCTAGTGAAAATGCAACTCGGGAGGGCTGCATGAGCTGGTCTTTTACTGTTTCCAGGGTGGCCCCACAAGTCAGGTCTAACCACCCTGCGGGCTGGATGCAGCTCATGGGCCTTGAGTTTGACACCCCTAGTCTGGAAGATACTAGTATAAGTTACTAATGAGAATTACCACAGACGTTTGAACTGAATTAAAACACACTATATTAATAATATAAATGCCTGTACACTTCTCCAAGCCTCAGGAGATCATTAATATGCTCCACAAAGACCTGGTAGCACAGCTCATTTCTCTCAAGCATTGAGTACTAGGAGGGAAGAAGCCATGCCTATGGTATTGCTGTCTGCCTGGCCAATGGGAAACAACTAGTGATGTCATGAATCCTTGCCTTGCTAAGTATTCTTCTGGCATAAGGGCTCATAGAATTTTAGGCACTTCTAGAGAAAGTAGGTGGGTATTTTGTTTCCAGAATAGTGATTTTTAACTCAGGCTACATGGTGGCACATTGCCAGGCATACCGGTAAGAAAGTCTGAAAAGGTTAAGAATATTTTGAATACCATAGTTTCCTTCTTTTTAAAGGTAATTTTTTGGAAAAAACAGGCAATATTTCACCATAGTTTTAAATAAAATAAGGCTTAGATCCAAGAGCATCAGAAGTGATCTCGTACCATTGTAGTAGCAATGGAAGAGAGACAGGAGAAACTTCCCTGTTATAAACTTCTTATTTGTAAGATCTGGGATTTAAATGTTTTAAATAAGTTGCTAGGGAATTAATATTTAGCAATTTCTTCTATGTAGCATATGTAAATTTTATGCAAATATATTCCTCTTAATAGTTAATATAGTGTAAAAGATATGATGGACTAAAAGGGGAAAGCCAGATTTTAAGCCTCCATTAAGTATGGAAGGCAGCTGAGTGACCTTAGACAAGTCACTTAATTTTTGTTCAAAATTTTGTACAAAAAACGAGCCATTTTTAGCCTCCCAACCCCCCTATGCATCTTGTATTACCTCTCCCCTGCCCCCAGAGGCATTTTGCAGGCTTCTAGAAGCCTCCGTGTGGCTCATTTTCACCAAAAAATGGACAAAAAATGGCCTGGGTTTTTTGTGTGTGAAAACGAGCCATGCAGAGGCATCTGGAGGCCTGCAATATGTCTCTGGGGGCTGGGGAGAGGGAAAACAAGATGTGCAGAAGACAAAAACATTTTTATTGTTTTCCTCTTCCAAAATCTAGGTATGTCTTATATTTCGGTGAATCGTATACACTGAAAAATATGGTATCTATTGCCATCTAACTTTGTATTTCTCTGATCCAGTATGAATGTGGTGGCTTCCCTTCTTATTTGGACACAAGTCTTTCTTAAATGCATGACTTGTGATGCTTTGCTATAACAACAAAGCAGAGGCTAGGGTCTACCCTACTCATCCTGGCAGCTTTTGACCCTTTCCCTTCTGGTTATCAGCTTCTTCCCTCATAGTTTGGTCCACAGGAATTATAATCTAATTAATGTAATAATCTCAAACTTTGTGAAGCAGGCATTAGGTAGGCACTGCATGGGAGTGGAGGTCTTACAGGAAACTGCTACACATACCGATATGTAAAAATTGCCCTGCCTGATAGGCAATTTGGGTGGCATAGCTGAAATGGAATTCTAATTCATCAACACCCTCCATCAGCTATTTTTAAGTCAAGCCAGAGAGACAGAGCAAGGGATTGAAATAACATTCATGAGACAGCTACAGAAAAAAGTCATAGAGGAAGGACAAAGGATCAAGGAATTGTAAGAGAGGAAAAGTGAGTGGAGCACAAGAGAGAAAGATGAGAGGGAAGATGGAGAGAGAAACAAACAGAAACAACTGCAAGAGAGGGGAAAAATCATGCTAGGAAGCTGCAACTCCTGGTCTGCAGGTGAATGGAAGCTTCCTTGTAAAGCAGAAGAGGCAGAAGAACACCCTCCTGCTCTACAGATCAGATTCTGAAATACGGCCAGATTCAAGAGTTTGGCCCTCCCTCAATCTGAGGTGATGTTAGCTAGAACAATGGGAACTTGTTTTACTTGCCAGGCAAGAAGAAATGGGGAAGCCATAACCACCAATCACTGCTGACCCACATTCAGTTCTTAGGAATCCACTGATTTTCCATGTTAATGAGGAAGGCTGTGAGGACAGACCAAATTTATGCGGGCACAAATTGTGCTACTTCACAGACTGATGTCCTTAAAACTTTTTTCAGTTGTCACTTTTTTCTTTCTTTTTTTTGGTGGGGGGTGGGGGGGATCCAGGAAACTAACTGAGTTTATGTACAGATTTTGTTTTAAAAGAAAAAAAACCCCTTTCTTTTAGACTTTAATAAAACAGATATATGAATTAATTAACAAGATTGCTGCCTCACATGAATTTAGCTTTGAAATGTATATTCGTTCCAGATGACCCATCAATCTTCATTGCTAAGTAGGGGTTTCAGTTTGGCTCTTCCTGATCTGAGTTAATTGTTTTTATTATTATACCTGACCTGGTATCACATAGTAATTAAAAACTTTGAAGATTGTTAGGCTTCAGTATATTTCAGTATATTTGTGTGGGTGAGATGTGTTAGAGATTAAAGTTGCTATGGAAATTTATGGAAATTCCTTTCTGTTTGGTAGGGCTGAAAATTCAGAACTGGAATTTTTAAAAAGAATGGATGAAATAATCTTGCTTACTGGCATGAACAGAAGAAGGAATGAGACTCCTGGCTTCCAGGACTGTGAATGCAAAGAAATTGTGGAATCTGTCGTTGTACCTTTATCTCAGCACTACTTGGCTCTAGGGGATTATGGTCGGGCTTTTTATTACCTGTTGGAATCTGCATCTACTTATGTCAACCTCTCCCACAACTACATGGTAAGTAGGATCACTCATTCTTTTCTCCTCCAACCAGCAAAGGGTATGCTAGATTTAGGTATCTTAAAGATGTCTGCATTTTTGTGAAAGCATTTCCAGATGCATTTATCCAGTGGAAGTGTGGAAACCTCCACTTTCCTCTTTGTGACTTCATCCCCTCATCCCCCAGGTCCCAGCTCTTGCATTGCAGTAGTAGCTTGATTTACCTATTGTCCATATCTGTCTTCCAGATAACACTTACAGTACCTAGTATCCACTCTATAACTTAAGTGTGCTAGAGAAATATGGCTTTCACAATTTATGCTGTCCTTCCAGTAATTAAAAAAGCCAAAGAGCAGAAAGTGAAACAGTGTTGACAGTGGTGATATTCATCATGGTCGCACTGGTTCTATAGAACCAGTAGCAGCAATGTTTGGCCCCACCCATCTACTCCTGCCCTTTTCTGTCCAATATCCCCTTCTTTTTTTTTCTTTTTTGCTCACCTGAATCACATGTAACAGCTGTTTTGCGCACCTCCACAGCTTTCCTAATCACCCAGACTGCCTCTGGTAAGGAAAAACTTGCATTTTAGAAGCTGTGCGCACCAAACCAGTAGTAAAACCAGATGCATCCCACCACTGAGTATTGATAGTGATAACTTCTGGTCATTTTCTGTAACACTACTTCCTACCATAGCATACTAGGGCAAGTGGGTAGAGCCCTTACTCTTTTGACAGGAGACTAATTTTGCAACAGATAAGCAAAATCACTTAAGTAAAAAGAAATGATAAACATGCTATTGTGTGCTTAAGTGCATCCTTCCAGTCAGTCTTGACCCCTGGTAATTGCCTGCATTAGTCCCGGCAGTTTTCTTGGCAGTGATTTCCAGAAGCAATTCTTCGTTGTTTCCTTCCTAGGGCTGGGAGAGATGACTGAGTCAAGATCACATAACTTGTGCCTATGACAGGTTCTGATGTCTTCAATCATTATACCCAACTGGCTCTCTATGAATATAAATAACATGTTTACAGATTAAAAGAACCTATTCAATGTAGCTGAAAAGCAGTTATAGCACTATTCAAATCTGAACAGCAGTTTAATAGAAAAATTACAAGAAAAAATCAAATGCTCCAAATTAATTCTCCTTGTCAAAACCTTTGTAAAAAAAAATTGGAGAATGTTCAAAAAATAACAGATTGCAAGAGTATGAGTCCATCTAGCATGCTGACAGCTCATGAATGATATGTCAAGCTTGTATTATATGTCATAATGCTAAATTTTAGTGCTGGGGGAACATGCCACTTTGCAAATCAGCATGTTTATTTCATCACTTTTATATTTAAAGTAAGCTTGTTCTCTCTTTTCTGAGTAGGTATAGCTAATCAAAATACTACTAAACCTGACAAGTTGTTGTGCCTTGCCAGAATAACAAAGACCCAAATCACTTCCCCCTCTATAAAAAAACTGAGCTGGTTTACCAGATTATACATTTTTATATAGTGAATAGATTCCAGATGGTGAATAGTCTGCACCTTGGATTCATCCCCTCTATGGTATCTGAATATTTGTCCTTGAGAATTTATAACCTATGGTGAAGGAATTGGTGGTAGTTGTGGATAACCATATGGGAACATCATGCAGAAATGAATCCTTCCTGTTCTGTTATTCTTATTTGAGGCCTTTACATATCTGAATGCAGCAGAGAGCCTCTTGAGATCTTCGGAGTACAAGCATAAACTCATTAACCAATTTGAGGTGTCCATTTTGTACAGCCTGAAGGGACAGGTAAGACGATTGGGTCTGGCTGTAGCCATTTGCATACTACCACTTCTCTGAATACAGTAAAGCCCACTAGAATAATTCTCTACTGCTGCTCAGTCAGAAGTACAGTATTATTTCAGGTGTCATTTATGATATGGACTCCCTTCATGCAGCAGTGCTTGACTTGCTGTAACAGAAATTCTTCCATTGCCACTTTTAATGACCAATAAACTTCTCCCTACATTTAGATTTATTAAAGAAATGGCCTCAGAAGCTTTTCACAGTTAATTCATTGATTTGTCAATTATGACACACCTTTTGATCTTGCTTGGTTTTTTACAAGGCTTCTTGATATAATTCTGCCATATCCTTATCTCCCTTCCGGTGCTCCCTCTCTCATCTCTGGGGCACCCATGAAAACAGAGGAGATAGATAAGAAGCAGGTAGAAGACCCTACAAAGTGCTGTCTTCTGCTGCTATAAGGATACAAAAACAATTTCATAATGTGCTTAGTACAGAAGAAGCCTCATTATTTTTTCTTGGCTGAATTAAATATCTATTTTTGTGTTTTAAGTATATTTAGCCATGCTGCAAGATCATGATTTTATGAGGAGAGGTCTTCACACATTTTTAGGCATCATAAAGGAGATATTTAAAAAAAACAACACCATTTTTTTATTATTATCCGTTTACATGTCTGTAGGTCTGTTACAACATGGGTCAAATTACTTCTGCAAAGAAACTGATAAAGAAGGCTTTGAGCTTACTGAAGAAAAGCTTCCCAATAACTCTTGTAGGAGCCTTTTGCATGTTTATGGTGGAATCCTCCAAACATTTGTCTCATCAGAACAAGCAAACTTTATGGCAAATATCCAGTGGGTAAGGATACTTGCAAATTGTTTTAAAGGCTGAGTGTGGATGGCTACAGTGGGAGAAGGGAACATTACAGAACAGAACAGAACAGAACAGAACTGGAAGAGAGTCTTCTAGTCCAACCCCCTGCTTAAGCAGGAGACCCTATACCATTCTGGACAAAATGGCTATTCAATCTCCTCTTAAAAATCTCCAGTAACGAAGCACTCACAACTTCTGATGGCAAGCTGTTTTGCTGGTTGATTGTTCTCATTGTCAGGATTTTTTCTTAAGTTCTAGGTTGCTTCTCTCTTTGATTAGTATCCATCCACTGCTTCTTGTCTTGCCTTCTGGTGCTTTGGAAAATAGGTTGACCCCTTGTCTTTATAGGAACCCCTGAAATATTGGGGCCACACTATCGTGTCTTCCCCTAGTCTGCTTTTTTACTAACCATACCTAATTCCTATAAGCAAATAATAAACTTCTAAAACAATCATTAATAAAAATACAATCATTAAAATATGCAAAAGGCACAGGAGAGAATGAATAACAGAATAACAGAGTTGAAAGGGACCTTGTAGGTTATCTAGTCCAGCCCCCTGTTTAAGCAGGAGAGCCTATACCTGTGATGGTGAACCTATGGCATGTGTGTCCAAGTTGGCATGCAGAGCCATCTCTGCTGGCACACCAGCACGCATGCACAACTCCTGCACGATTGCACATGCACGAAAAATGCCATACATGAGTCCCATACAACTGCACATGCACAAAAAATGCCATGCATGATGTTGTAGCCGAAAACCCGGTCCAAGAAATGCAGCAGACGCGAGGTCAGTTTGGATGACCGCGAAGGGTCCCATTTATTTCAAGCCACGAGCAAAACTCATGATGAGCTTTTGCTCTGGTCGTAACTGGAAGAAAAGAAGTGAGCCATGGTTTTTATATTTTACCGTGGTGCCACTTTCCGCGCTTCCCATTGGCTGGGCAAACCAGCCAATGGGAATCGCCCATTCGGCAGCCAATCAGCTGCCGGTTCAAGAGTCTGCTTGGTCGGACCGGAGTGGAAACTCTGGCCGCGCCTGCGCAGTACATTACACCCCTCCCCTCTCGGATCAAGTGTTCGAGATTTTTTAATCGCGCAAGTGTAGTCCTGTAGGTAAGTGGGGCGGTGCCTTGTGCGAGTCGAATGGCACAGGCTCTGTTCATTTGAGCCACTGCTGCCGCCATGGATGGACGTGCCAGGGACTTCTTCTGTTCTCGGCAGTGGCTGGGCCTCGGTGGCTGACGATGGTGCGGAGAAGGCCCCAGGTAAGTGATGTGCGACCCCCCTAGTGTAACCCTTGTCCCTGCGGTCGTTTGGTTCCCCCTCCCTGCTTGGGCCATTCCCCTCCATTAGTCTTTCATGTAGTTGGTTGACGTGACTTCTCCAGGTGCGTCCATCAGTTAATTTTATTTCATATGACTTGGGCCTGGTTGACCGGCTTACGGTCCCAGGTACCCATTTGGGTGAGCCTGGGTAATTCCTTGCAAATACTCCCTCCCCCTCTAAGAAGGTTCTTACCCCTGGGAAGGAAAAGATGGGGAGTGGGGGGGGGATTGTCCGCGTGGACTCTGCTGAGAGGAATCTTTATTTTACGCCCCATCAAAAGTTCAGCCGGGCTGTGGTTGGAGGTTGGTGAGGGGGTTGAATGTTGGGTGAGGAGGAAAGTGTTTATTTTTTTGCTGTAAATTGCCCAAATGCATGTGGTCGACGGCTTCCTTCGTTGTTCGTATGGCTCGTTCTGCCCGTCCATTGCCATGGGTCTGTAGGGTGCGAAGGTGGTGTGGCGGATGCCCAGGGTTGTGAGAAAATTGTTGAATTCCTCTGCTATGAATTAGGGGCTGTTGTCCGATACCAGGACATCTGGAAGGCCATGTGTTGCAAAAAGTTTCTGCAAGGCAGCTATTGTGGCTTCAGTGGTGGCTGAATGCATCAGCTGGACTTCAGTCCAGTTGGAATGGGCATCCACAATGATGAGAAGCACTTGGCCTTGGACTGGTCCCACAAAATCGACATGGATGCAAGACCAGGGATTCTGAGTGGTGTCCCATTTCGAGATTGGAGCCGCTGGGGGAGCAGCATGGGATGTTTGGCATGGGAGGCACAGTTTGACTTTCCCTTCAATGTCCTTGTCTAGGCTGGGCCACCAAACATAGCTTCTGGCCAGTGACTTCATTCGAACAATGCCCAGGTGGCCCTCATGGATGGCTGTGAGGATTTGTTCCCTCAATTGTGGGGGGATGATGACTCTGTGACTCCACAATAGGCAGCCACGCTGGGTGGATAATTCGGCTTGTCTAAGTTCATAGGGTTTGAATTGTTCCCCCTGTTTCCGGGGGGACCACCCTTTTAACACCCATTGCAGGACGGTCGCAAGAGTGGAGTCTTTGAGTGTGTATTGTGCGATGATGTCGGCCGTGACTGGGTTCCCCAGAATGTGTTCTAGGAGCAGTAGGGGAAGAGTCGGAGCTGGATCAGCTGGGGTACCCGGCACCGGGCAGCGGCTAAGGGCATCAGCATGGGCTATTTGAGTCCTGGGGCAGTATTCCAGTGTGTAAGAGTAAGCCACCAGGAATTTGATCCATCGGGTCATGCGGGGGAAGAAGACCTGGGGGGTTTGCTTGTCCCCAGCAATGAGGCCCAGCAGGGGTTTATGGTCGGTTACAAGTGTGAATTTCTGGCCATATAGGTAGTCATGGAAATGCTTGATCTCCGCGACGGCTGCCAGGGCCTCCTTATCCAGTTGGCTGTAATTCCATTCAGCTGCAGATAGGGTCCGTGAATAGAATGCTATGGGTGCGGTATGGCCATCTGGGAAAACATGGCTCAACATGGAGCCCACTCCATAGGGCAAAGCATCGCAGGTTAACTGAACTGGGGTTGATTTACTATATTGCACCAATAGGCTATTCGATGTTATTAGGGCTTTGACTACCAGGAATGCCTTTTGTTCCACCTCCCCCCACTGCCAAGGGGTTGCTTTGTTCAGGAGTTTATGGAGAGGTTCGGCAACTGTGGCTTTCTGCCTTAAGAACATGCTGTAGAAATTAAGCAGTCCCAGAAAAGCTTGCAGCTCAGATTTGTTAGATGGCGGCGGCACGTTATGGATTGCTGCTGTTTTATTTCTAGTGGGATGGATGCCTGCAACATCGATTTTAAAACCCAAAAATTCGACTTCAGAGATGCCAATTAAGCATTTTTTTTATTTAATTTGAGTCCCGCGTCCCGGAACCTCTGAAGGGTTGTCCTCAACTTGGCGATGAGTTCGCGGTGGTTCGCTGCGGCCACCAGGACATCATCAAAATACGGGGTTACTCCAGAGATGCCCTGCAACAAACGTTCCATTAGGGACTGGAAGATTCCCAGGGCTGTGCTTACCCCAAATTGTAGGCATGTGCACTTAAATGCCCCCCTGTGGGTGACTATTGTTTGTGCTTCCACCATTTCCTCATCTACCGGCAGTTGCTGGTAAGCTTGTGCCAGGTCTAGTTTAGCAAGAACTTTTCCTTGCCCCAGGGAATGGAGGAGGTGTTGAATTACAGGCACCGGATATGCATTCCATTGTAAAGCCTTGTTCACGGAGCATTTGTAGTCGGCGCATATGCGGACAGAGCCATCAGGCTTAATTGGGGTGATAATGGGGATCTCCCACCTGGCATGGTCGACTGGCACCAAGATGCCCTGAGCTATTAGTTTGTCCAATTGTTCATCGACCTTGGGCTTGAGGGCTAATGGCACTCTGCGGGGTTTAAGTCTAATGGGCAGAATGGCTGGGTCGAGGCTAAAAGATATTGGTATTCCCTTATGTTTTCCAAGCTCACCGTCTGCAAATTCCGCAACGATGTCGTCTTTGGTGTTGGTGCAGGCGGTGTTGTTGATGGTTTTGGGCTCTCTGAGGCTTAGGCTCAAACGGCGGAACCAGTCTCTGCCCAGCAAACAGTGAAAATCTCCTTCCGCAACTACAAGCGGCAAGTAGTCACAAAAGTCGTCATGGTCTACGAGGATGTTGATCTGGCCCAGGAGAGGAATTGGGCGGCCTTGGCAATCCCTCAGGGCTGTTTGTGCGGGGGTCAGGTCTCCTCTCTGGACAGTGGGTATCAGGGTCTTGAGTGTTTGCCAAGACATGATGGTTACCAGTGAGCCGGAGTCAATTTGTAATTTGCAGTTCTTGCCCCCAATGCTCACCGAGGTGTTGAAAATTTCGGATTCTGTTCCGTCTTCCGATGTCTTGTGTATTTCCTCATAAATCGTCAAACAGCCATCATGAGGTCTTCTGGGGGAATTGTTTGCCCATCTATCGGTGTTGGACGGTCCCCTCTTGAATGGAGCGCCCCGCGAGCCATGTGTTGGGGCTGCAGGCTGCGGATGTGTCGGTGGTACAGCGTGGCAGGCATGGAAAATGTGCCCCTTTTTGGAACAATAGCTGCAGATTGAATGCAGGAAGGGGCAGTTCACGTGCATGTGGTTCCCATTGCATCCGGCACATGGGGCTTGGCATGGTTTGGTGGCCATCTTGGGGCCCCTCGTGGTCCTGACCTGGTGGACATCGCCATCTTGGTCTTCATCCGTCTCTTCCTCGGGGACTTCCCAAGATGTTGCCTGGTATTCATTTTCTAGTCGATTTCCTCTGGATGGAGGGTAGGTCGCCTCCGCAGCCAGGGCTTCCTCAATAGCTGATGCTAGGGGAAGTGAGTGTCTCGCAATTAGTCATCTCTTGAGTTTTTCGTCTCGGAGGCCCATGATGAGTCTGTCCTGGATCATCCAGTCGAGCTGGGTGTCGAACTTACAATCAGTGGCCAGGACTCTGAGGCTTACGAGGAAATCTGCGACTGATTCCCCCTCGGCTTGCATCCTGCTGTGGAAGTTGACTCTGCACGATAAGGAGGAAGGTTTAGGGGCATAGTGTGCCTGTAGCCTCCTCTTTAATTTGGACCAGTCAATTTCCCACAGCGTTTGTGCGGATGCAAGTGCGCTGGCCATCCGGAGGACATCCAGACCGCACACATTCAGGAAAATGCCTTGTTTTTCCTGGTCTGTGCAGCTGGTTTGTCTGGAGCCAACAAGGTAGAATTCGAATCTGTCCATGAACAGGGCCCACGATTCTTTCCTTGGATTGAATTCTCTGCATTGTAGCGAGCTGCTTGAGGACGAAGAGTTAGTTGCTGCAGCTGGTACGGCTGCTGCATTCGGCTGTGTGGTGGACATTCTGGTCTTTTGTGGCTACTGGAATTCGGAAAATTCGATTGCTTAGGATCCCATCCTCGTCGCCAGTATTGTAGCCGAAAACCCGGTCCAAATCGGTAAAGAAATGCAGCAGACGCAAGGTCAGTTTGGATGACTGCGAAGGGTCCCGTTTATTTCAAGCCGTGAGCAAACTCACAATGACTTTTTGCTCCGGTCGTAACTGGAGGAAAAGAAGTGAGCCATGGTTTTTATATTTTGCCGCGGTGTCACTTTCTGCGCTTTCCATTGGCTGGGCAAACCAGCCAATGGGAATCGCCCATTCAGCAGCCAATCAGCTGCCGGTTCAAGAGTCTACTTGGTCGGACCGGAGTGGAAACTCCGGCCGCGCCTGCACAGTACATTACACATGAGGTGCGCGTGACTCTGCGTGTGCTGAAATGCCATGCTCAAGTCGTGCACGCCTGCACATGCATGCAACATTGGGGTGGCAACCTGAGGGCACCGGCCATGCAATTCACCATGGCAGGGAGTGGAGGCATGGGCAAGACCAAACACTGTGGAGACAAAGGGGACGACACGGGGTCGAGCTGCCCCGAGCTGCCCAGCCTGTGTTGCTGCTTCTTGACTTGCTGTTCTGCAATCATTCAGGGATCAGGCTCAGAGAAAGCCAAAAAGCCCTCCCCAAAAATGTTTTCCTGCCTTCCGCTGCACTTTGGCAAGCCCAGCCGCTCACCCGAGAGCATTCCCTCTTTTGCGCAACCTCCTGCTCTGCTGGTGAGGGGGTCATGTGAAGAAAGGAACCTGTGGTGGCGGCTTGTGTTTGTTTTAAAAAAGTTTTCCTTTTTGTGGCGGTGGCTTCCTTTCTTTGCGCAACCCCCTTGCCTGCTGAGCCAGGAGGGTGCACACAATAGGAAATGCTCTCAGGTGTATGAGTGATACACAACTGCATGTGCATGAGACTGCTGTGTGACTGCACATGCGCAAAAGATGCAAGCATATGGTGCATGTGCGCTAATGTGTGCACACTCACATTCAGCACTTGGTGCCCAAAAGGTTTGCCACCGCTGCCCTGTACCATTTCTGACAAGTGATTGCCCAGTCTTTTCTTGAAAGATTCCAGTAATGAACTTCTAAAGGCAAACAGTTGATTGTTCTCACAGTCAAAAAAATTCTCCTTATTTCTAGGCTGAATCTCTCCTTGATCAGTTTCCATCCATTGTTCTTTGTCTGGCCTTCGGGTGCTTTAGAAAATAGTTTGTCCCCCTCCTATGATAGCCCCTCAAATATCGGAACACTGTTATTATGTCACCCCCGGTCCTTTTCTTCACTAGACTAGCTGTGCCTAGTTCTTACAACCATTCTTCATATGTTTTAGCCTCCAGGCCCATAATAGTCTTTGTTGCTCTTCTCTGTACTCTTTCAAGAATCTCAAAATGTTTTTTATAATGTGGTGACCCAAACTGGATGTCATATTCTAGACCTTACAAAGGCTTTATAGAATGGTACTAATACCTCATGTGATCCTGATTCAGTCCCTTTGTTAATGCAGCCTAGGACTGGATTTGGCTTTTTTTGGCAGCTGCAGCAAACTGCTGTTTAGTTAATTGTCCACTAGGACTCAAAGATCCCTCTCACAGTTACTGCTATTAAGCCAAGTTTTACCTAAACTGTACTTTTAGTTTTTCTTGCCTAAGTGTAAAACTTTACTTTTCTTTACACTAATTTCATTTTGTTAGATAGGGCCCAGTGTTCAAGTCTGTTGAGATCCATCTGGATCTTTACCCTATCATCTAGGGCCATGGTAGTGAACCTATGGAATGTGTGCCAGAAATGGCATGCCAAAACATCCCACAAGCCAAATGCAGCCCCACTGTCTCCTCATCCTGTTCTTGCGCACTGTTGCACTCTGGCCAGCTGGATTTCTGCACACAGGAGCGCCGAAACCCAGAAGTGCAGCATCTCAGCACATATGTGTGCTCTGAGAGCCAAATGTCCAGTTTCTGGTGTGTGCATGTGTGCAGGTGAGCTGTTTGTTGCATGCGCATATGCGCCAGGAACCAAAAGCCTGGACAGCCAGCTCTCAGAGAACGCATGCATGCTGGTATGCTGCACTTCCAGGTTTCGGTACTCCAGTGCACCAAAAGCCAGCTGGCAGGTGTGCAATGATGCACAAGAATGGGATGATGAGACAGCTGGACAGCACGCATCAATGTACAAGAATGGGATGAGTAGCCAGCAGGGCTGCACATGTTTTGCAGGATGGTTTGGAGTGCCCTTCCACAGGAAGGCAGGCACACGGTGACGTAAAAGTTTAGCCACCACTGATCTAGAGTATTGGCTATTTCTGCCAGTTTTGTATCATTTGCATATTTGATGTTCCCCTTCTATTCTCTCATCTGAGTCGTTTATGAAAATATTGAGGAATACTGGGCCCAAGATAGAACCTTGAGGTACTCCACTGCTTACTTCCCTCCATGTAGACATAGTACTATTTAGCCCATTTTTTTCTAGTTTACCAAGCAATAGGTTATGATTTATTTTGTCAAATGCCTTGCTGAAGTCTGAATATACTATGTCAGGGGTGGGGAATCTTGGCTCTTTCATGACTCATGGACTTCAACTCCCCGAATTCCTGAACCACCCATGCTGGATCAGGAATTCTGGGAGATGAAGTCCACGAGTCATGAAAGAGTCAAGGTTCCCCACCCCTGTACTATGTCCACAGCATTTCACTGGTCTACTAATTTAGTCATTTTGTTAAAGAATGGAATGAGATTGGTTTGGCATGATCTGTTTTTAACAAATCTGTGCTGACTTCTAGTTATAACTTTGTTTCTAGATGTTTGCATGTCTGTTTTTTTATTAGTTTATAACACAAAATACAAAAATACAAAAGCAAATAGGAAAAATAGAGGAGGGGAAGGGGAAGAATAGAAAAGAGGGGGGGAAGGAAAAAAAAGCATTAACTTCTGACTCGCTTTGTTGCAGTAGAATAATGCATTAAAAGGGAACCTCAACATTTTACTTTTCCATAATAGTATAAACTAGCCATTTCTATAATGACAAATGAATCTTATCAATAAAGTGCTTTCGCTGTCTGAAGGCAAACACAGAAAGAATGAGGAAAAGCTTCTTTCCACAGGCAATACGAACACTAAACCAGAAACCACAAG
>JAEANM010009554.1:499-16296 GCA_017656035.1 Myanophis thanlyinensis
ACCACCCTCCATTTTCTCCTCTCTCCATCTTCTCCCCACCCTCCATTTTCTCCCCTCCCTCCCTCCTCTCTTTCTCATTATGTATAAATTTGCTTTCCTATCCTGACTGCTTTTTTTTAACTGCAGAGTGTATTATTTTCCCATTTTCCCCATCTAAAGAGACTTGTCATCTTTTCCCCCCCTTCATTTTGCAGAATTTCACCCTTCTCAAGTGGATTCTTGCCCTGCACCAAATATTAATGTAGTTTGGCCAAGAATAACTAACTTCTGAAAAGCAGCTAATATTTGTTTTGTTCCTGCTGTGGCTCTTTCTCTCTCTAACCTTTCTCCTGTATTGTTTTTTATATGCCTGTCTGTGTTTATACGTGCACGTGTTTGAGCTGGAGAGAAAAGTTTCAGGGAATCTCACAGGACAGTCCTTTGAAAAAGAACGGTGAGTGCAGTGGCAGGTGGGTGAGGCTAGGAAATGACGAAGGAGAAGAGAAAGGTAGGGGCAGAGAATAAAAGTAGGTGGTAGTGCTTAGTTTATCGCTGCCTGAAGGCAACGGTAGGACGTAATGTAGATTTTGTCGTAGAATGCTACCCAAAAGAAAAGAAAAAGAAATATCAATTTTTGGTCTATCTGCGTTTCCACCACGCTGTTTACTCCATGCTGAGATGCAATTCCCATCGCTGGGCTGGACTTCTCCAAATGTTTCTGATACAGAGACGGGTAAAAATGATGGGGTCGGGAAACAGAACACAAACGTGGGCTGCAGGTGCCTGGTCGTGTTTTTGTTTTCCTGTTTGCCTCTCTTCTCTCTCTCCCTCCCCTCCCCCACCCCGACTGCCCACCAGCGCTGTGCTTGCCTCCCTCTCTCTCTCTCTCTCGGTCTCCTCTCCTTCTCCTCTCGCCCCCCCTCCTTTCTCTCTTTCTCTCTCTAATAACTCCTCTCACTTCTGTGACGACGACTCTGTCTCTCTGACTGTCTGTCTTTCTGTCTTTTTCATTGCACGCTCGCCTGAAGTCCATGGTGCGGGGGCGGCGTGTCGGAGCTGACGTTGCCGACCTGGGAGTAGACATCGTCGGGCGTCTGCTGCTGGATCCCAGGGGGGGTCATCCGCTTCTCTTTCTGCCTTCGATTGCAAAACCAAACCCTGACCACTTCCTTCTCCAGCTGCAGGCTGTCCGCTAGGTTCGTAATCTCCTGGGCGGAGGGCTTGGGGCATTTCAGAAAGTGGCTCTCCAAAGCCCCCTTGACACTCACCTCGAGGGAGGTCCGCTTCTTTCTCTTCCTGCCCTGCGCGGCGATCTTGTCGATGCTGGTCGGGCTGCCCGTGGACGAATCGGCTTCCTCCAGCCACTTATTTAACAAGGGCTTGAGTTTGCACATGTTCTTGAAGCTGAGCTGGAGGGCCTCGAAACGGCAGATGGTGGTCTGCGAGAAGACGTTGCCGTACAGGGTGCCCAGCGCCAGCCCCACATCCGCCTGCGTGAAGCCCAGCTTAATTCGGCGCTGCTTGAACTGCTTGGCGAACTGCTCCAAGTCGTCGGAGCTGGGCGCGTCCTCGTCGGAGGGCGGCTCGGGCCCCGCGTGGCCCAGCTGCGTTGGGGAGCCCTCCAGGTGGGCCTCGGTCACCTCGTCGTGGCCGTGCGGCAGGTGGAGAGCGGGCGCCTGCGGGCCCAGCATTCCGTTGAGCCCCGGGTACGCCGCCTGCGAGTAGAGCAGCGGCTGCGGACCGCCAGCCGTCGGGGACATGGCGGCGGGGCAGCCGCCCAGGTGATGCGTCGGGCCGCCCTGGCCCCAGTGACCCCCGCCGCCTCCCGCCGCCTGCTGGTGCACCAGGTGAGACCGTGAGTGGAAGCCGCCTCCGCTGCCGTCCAAGTCTCCGCGCGGCCCGCTGCTGGCCTTGGTGTGGTCCAGATGGGTCCCGCCGCTGCCCCAGTCCCCCGTGGCGCCCGGCAGCCACTGGTGATGCGGGAGGGTCCCCATGGGGTGGCCCGGGGTGGCCGCCAGCCCCTGGAGGTACTCGTGGTGCATCATCTTCTGGACTTCGCGGTAAGTGGGACCCTGGTGCAGCCGCTCGGCCTCCGGCGCGGGCATGGGCAGGAGCGAGGCGCCGCGCGGCAAGTACTGCGCCGTGGTGGCCATCGCCGCTCGGGTCGCGCAAGGGTGGTGGCTGGGCCGCGCTCCGCTCTGCGGCTCTCACTGGGACACCCTCGGCGGTGGGGCGCGCTTTAGAGCCCCGTTCGGCCCAGCGCACAGCCACTCCCCCCCGCGCGCCTTATTGGTTCCGTCGCCCGCGAGTGGCAGGCAGTCCCGCACCTCCATAGGGCGCCCCAGCGAGAGACCCGCCCCCGCCCCGTCTAGAGACGGCGGCCCGGGATTTGCGCAGGGAGGGTGATCCTGATTGGGGTGGGAGGTGTTTTTTTCGTGGGGCTCCGGCGCTCAGCGCGTGGGCGGAAGGGAAGAAGCGCGCCTGCAGCTGCTGGAGGAGACGGGATGGAGCAAGCGGACTTCTGCCGGCGCCGGGCCCTACGTGGCCCCCTTCTGCGCGCCCCTTGTCGCCTTCTCTACTCCAATCCGGAGAACCGGGAGCGTGAGTCCACCAGCGTCAACCCAGGTGAGCCCGTAGGCGGCAAATCGAGTTCTCCTTGGAATGACGCAGGCTCATTTCTCATGAGGAGCTGCGCCCCGAACTATTTGGGGGGGGGGCGTGGAAGTTGCGCGCCCCGCGGGGTTCTCCTTTTTCCGAAGGTTGTGTTGCGCGCTCGGCCCACTCCCGAGCCAAACCGCGGGAGCTCAAAGTGGCTTTGGTGGCTCATCTCGCAGCATGAGCAGCACCGCGTGGTGCCTCCACCGCCGGCTCTACTTCCCCGCACACACATTCCCACATTTTCTGCGTCGCTAAAGCCCAGGGAGCCGCTTCTGGCCGGCGGTTAGCATCTGCCCCATGCAGATGACCGCCGCCCCTTCTCGGATTTCCCGATTCCGCCGTTCGGCGAGCGAGGGATTTCCGAATGGATTTCCGCTTGAGGCGACTCAATTTCTCCCCCTGGAAGTCTCTCCCGGCAGGAACAGGAGGCGGGAGGTCCAAACGCCCCGCGGAATTTCCTGACGATGACAACAATAGGTGGAACGGCTTGCCTGCAGAAGTTGTGGATGCTCCATCACTGGAAGTTTTCGAGAAGAAACTGGACAGAAGGAAAATAGTCTAGGGCAGGGTTTCTCAACCTTGGCGATTTTAAGATGTTTGAACTTCGACTCCCAGAATTCCCCAGCCAGCAAAGTTGGGGAATTCTGGGAATTGAAGCCCAAACTTCTTAAAATCGCCAAGGTTGAGAAACACTGGTCTAGGGTCTCCTCCTCAAGCAGGAAGTTGGACTAGAAGACCTCCAAGGTCCCTTCCAACCCCAGTATTCTATGCTCTCCCAGTATTCTATGCGGCGCACAGACCCTTGCCGTATTACAGGTTCCACGACCTCCACATTTGTTCCAAAGGCGGACGAAGTGGGGGTTCAGCCCTTTAGGGGCAGAGAGAAATCTCAGTATGGAAACCTTTGGGACAACTCTCAGCCCCCGTTCGGGGACACTTCGGACTGCCTCTCGGAGCAGCTGCCGTTGCTCAACGCCGCCACCGCCACCAGCACCGCAGGCGTTGTTGGCCCGTAAAGGGCTCCCCTCCCATCTTTCTCTGGCATTAACCCACTGGATGACATACCCCCTCCCCACCTGCCGCGAGTGTCGCGTGAGCTTGACCATCCTACGGTACTGGGGCAGTTCCCTCGCTACCTCCCCTCCACGGGCTCGGTGGCGCTTGCTGCTCTCGACCGGCCTCTCTGGACCGCTGGCGAGCACAAATTCCTCCGGCCGCTCGGCCAACGGGGAAACCCTTCCGCGGTCGGCGTGAAACGGGTTGCTGCACCCTCCGGCCCCGGCAGAAACGAAGCAGCGGCGGTCTCTAACCGTACCGCAACCGGCCGGGTCTCCCGGTAGCCATGAACCTGCCGGCGTTGGCCTCACTTCGCTTGGTCCCGAGGTTGCTGCAGCCAAGGGAGTTGCTGCCCGTCCGTCCTGCTGCCCGCCGGGCACCAGCTCCGCGCAGAGGCTCCCAGCCACGGTCGCTGGAGCGCGCCTGAACAGCTTCCAGCCGTTCAGTTCAGGCCCGCTGCCCCCGCCAGTCCCCCGAACAACTACGAGCTATTCCATCCCCGCTGTGGTCCTTCAGAAGGGCAAAAGGTGGTTCACTCTCCGGGAAAGGCGTTAGAAGTGCCCGCTTTGGACTGCAGGATGGCGGTCTCCGATTTTCAGCGCCCTCTCCCCCTCCCCTGCTTGTGGTTGACCCAGCGAGCTGCTTGACCGGTAGGTTTGAGACCTTCCTCGTGTCAAATCTAAGGTTTGAAGATTATATTTTATCCATTTATCTGTTTGTTGCAATTCTTTATAATCGTTCCTTACAGTCATTGGTACACAAAAAGCAACTTTTGCTGTTGGTAGACAGAGCTGGAGACTTGAACCGTGTGTGCGGGTGAGGGGGTGAGGCAACATTAGGGATGAAGGGCACAGATAGCAAAGAAGGGAGTACCCCCTCATCCCCTTCCCCTCCCTTTCAGTGTTCTTTAGCATCCCCAGGCTCACATTTCATCCTCCTGGCTCCGCTTATCTCTAGTGCATGAATGTAACATCCCTACAAGGTCACTTATTGAACAGCAAGAAAAGTTGGATTTTAAGTTTAGTTTTTTGGGAGTCCATGAAACTTTCCCTGCTGGGGTCCCATTGGTGGATGTGATGCCTGCATCCCAGTGACAGCGGAAAGGAGAGGCAGCCCAGCCAGAATGGAGCCTCACCCGCCACTGGCCTGTGTGGCAGGGGCACCATTCAGCGCCCCCCCCCCCATTGCTGTTCCTTGGAAGAGGTGCAATTCCACCCACCAGAGGGATTGGCATTTGGGCCAGTGCATTTCACTTCCACTGTTTTGTGCTAGCTTAGGGGGAAAGACCCACCCCAAGGATTATCCCAGCAAGTCAGCCTTTGCATGCAGCAATATCTAGTCAAGAATGAATTTGTCAATGGGTTTTAATAAGGATAAAAGTAAAGTCCAGGAAGTCCCCCCCCCCTGTTGGGGTCAACCCTACTAGGCAGCACAACACATTCCTGGATGGCATAGCATGTTCCTCTGCACTGCTTGCCAGTCCTGGATTTGTAGCTGGATGAGCATGTGGCAACTGTGGTAGGAGGACTTTGTACAGGTTCCTCTTGTACACCATTTCACCCAACCTTTGCCCTTCAGGCAATTGCATCCTAGTCATCTCCTGGCTGGACTACTGCAATATGCTCTACATGGGGCTGTCCTTGAAGATCAGCCAGAAATGACAGTTGATCCAATATACAGCATGTATGCAGTAATGGACATTATTCACTGTGCCCATGTCATCACTGGAATGTAAGCTGCATTGGCTGTCAATTGGCATCTGAGTACAGTTCAAACTGCTGCTTGTCACCTATAAAGTGTTTGATTGCATAGGGCCTGATTATCTGTTTGGCCATCTGTCTCCGATTATTTTGGCTTGCCTGGTAAACTCTGGCAGAGTGGCTACCCTCAATTAAACTGACCATCTTGTGCCTTCTCTGTTACAAGTGCTCTATGTCTGCTCTCTTGGGGTCTGGAAGTGGGAACTCTGTTCCCTGTCATGGAGTTAGTGGAGCCCCTCTTTTGAATGATAGGTGTGTTTTTTGTCTCAGCTGTTACGTTTTTTAATAGTTTTAATTCTATATTTGATATAAAGCTAAATAGGAAGGAATGGATAGGTAGCTAAAATGTCAATCTAAACATCTCTCTGACAGCTATAATAACTGATAAACTGATGAATAAACTGATAAAGTATTGGTATATATACATCAGATTTAACTGTGGTTGAAAAAAAAAAGGAAATGTGGATAATTAATGTGGCAGTGCCAGAGGATAGTAGAACAGAAGACAAAAGAATTGGAGAAAGTGAATCCAAGAACTGAAGTTGTAAGTCTATGGTGTAAACTGTGGTGGTCCCAGTGGTTATCACCATTCTGGTGCCATACTAAAAAGACTTTGGATGGTGCTTAGAAAATCTGCACACTGACTACATTTCCATTTGTCAATTGCAAAAGGCCACAGTGCTTGGTTTGCATATTTTTGTGACTATGCTGATACATTAGGACATCCTAGATATGTATGAAGGCCAACAGCAGCTAAAGAATCCACAGCTGTGAGTTCACATTCTTGTGAACAACCACCATTGGCACTGACAAGTTCCCATCCATCAATTGCAAAAGGCAAGTTTATTTTGAACAGCTTACATTTTATGATGGTACCTTTCATGCTATCAAACAACATCTGCTTATATGGGGTCCTTGGGAAGGATGTGATCAGTGGGTAAAGATGCCAAATCCAGCCTAAACATCTGGATGACTGTGTAACAAACTCTAATAGTAATTCTCCTTGTGTTCTTTGTTTTTAACTGCATTGTGCCTGCTTGTAGAGGCTGGTGGGGAAAAAGGAACCAGCTTGATTATTATGCGTTGTCCTGGCTTTTGCTTTCCTCTGTGTTTTGCAGATAGCCTGTGTTGTAGTCTGTAGAAGAGAGGAGACACAGCCAACCTCATTCTGGCAGGGCTAAAACTGGGGGTCACACCATCCTGGTGATGTTGTAAGTACTTGGTGAAATCTTTGAAAGGGCGAGGCCATTTAACAGATGTTGTTAGTCCACCAAAGCATCCCCACTGAAGAAAAAAAAGAGTGCACAGCGTGGAATATTCCAAAGTGCCTCTTTGTGGCTTTGTGAGTTTGTTTTCAGAGTACAGAAGCAAGTTTTAAACCCTCCCATCAACTTCAGTTGAATGCAGAATTTACTTTGACGTTTGGAATTTACATTTAAACTCTGGAAGATAGATTCAGAAGGATCTTGACAGACTTGAGCATCAGGCCCTATCCAACAAAATGCAATTTAGTGGTGAGAAAACTAAAGTTTTACACTTAGGCAAGCAAAATCAAATGGACAGGTATAGAATAGGCACAACAGTAGTAACACAACAGTAGTAACCATGAGAGGGATCTAGGTGTTCTACTTAGAGGATCATCATCTATATATGAGCCAGCAATGTGCTGCAGCTGCCAAAAAGCCAAGTTCCTAGGTTGCATCAACAGAAGGGATAGCATCAATATCACAAGAAGTGATAGTACTGCTTTATAATTCCACACTTGCAATACTGTGTCCAGTTCTGGTTGCCAAGATATAAAAAAAATGCTGTGACCCTAAGAAAAGTGCAGAGAAGAGCAACAAAGATGATAAGGGTCTGGAGGCTAAACCATGTGATCAATGGCTAAGGGAACTGGGTATGTCTAGCCTATCATAGAAAAAGATTAGAAGGGGGGGAAGATGATAACTGTCCTCCTGTACTTGAGGGGCTGTCACAGAGAAGAGGGATTCTCTAAAGCACCTGAGCATAGAAGAAGAAGCAATGAATGGAAGCTTGTTAAAGGGAGATCCAACCTAAAACTAAGGAGAAGTTTCCTGACAGAGAACAATTTATCAGTGGAACAGCTTGTCTTTTGGATTAGTGGCTGCCCCATTGTGGCAGGTACTCAAGAAAAGACTAGGACATTCATTTGTTTGAGTTATTATAAGCCGGACTCCTGCTTGGGCAGGGGGGGTTGACTAGAAGGCCTCTCAGGTCCATTCCAGCCCTAGGTTTCTTTGATTCTATGTTGGAAAGTGTTCAGGGCACTTTTCCCCATTTTTTCAAGGGGAAAAGGTAGATTATCCCAGAGCCAAGTTGCCTTTCTTACTGTTTTTCAAATGTTTTTATTTCATGCTCTTTTAACTCGGAAGATGCCCAGATAGGGTGGGAAAAGTGGGGCAGAAATAGCAGCCCAAAGAAACTGCATTGTGAACCTCTGTTCCCGATGCAGTTCTCCTCCTCTGGGCTGGTGATGGGCTGAATGAAGCTGCCCCCCCTCCCCCAGTGAGGCATGCCTTTGCAATCCAAGTGGAGCTCTTCTGCAGAGGCTCCACAGCAATTCAGCAGAGGCAGGAGAGAACTGGACGTCTTTGTATGGAGCTGAATCGCTTGGGTAGACGATGCCCCTCCTGAAGAAGGGGCTTTAGCCACAGCTAAAGCTGCCCTCGTGAAGGCTTCCTTGGGCTTCTTTGTGAACAAGGGATCCTGGCAGACCTTTGCTCTGCCTTCTCACAGAGATCTGAGTGCAGCAGCTGCAGGCTTTGTCTAATCTGTGTCTACATATGTGGGATTCTGAAACAAGCCAGGTTATCTGTTAACACAATGGCCTGGCTCACAGAATGTGCTACAGCCATTGTCGAGTTCCCATAACATCCTGAACTTGAAACTAAGCATCCTATCTTGGCCTACATGCCATTTCAGACAAGTGGCTGTCCAGTCTCTTCTTAAAAACTTCCAGTGATGAAGCATTCACAACTTCTGATGGCAAGCTCTTCCATTGTTTAATTGTCTTTACTATTAGAAAGTTTCTCCTTAACTCCAGGTTGCTTCTCTCCTTGCTTAGTTTCCATCCATTGTTTCTTGTCTTGCCTTCTGGTACTTTGGAAAATAAGTTAACCCCTCCTCTTTGTGGCAGTCCCTCAAATACTGGAATACTGCTATCATGTCACCCCTAGTAATTCTTTTCTCTAGTCTAGTCAAACCCAAAATCCTGTAACTGTTATTCTTCATATGTTTTTGTCTCCAGGCCTTTAATCATCTTAGTTGCTGTTCTTTGTACTTTTTCCAAAGTCTCTTTTTTGTAATGTGGTGACCCAGACTCGATACAGTATTCCAGATGTGACCTTACTAAAGCTTTATAAAGCAGCACTAATACTTCATGTGCTTTTGATTCTATGCATCTGTTTATTCAACCAAGGATTGTATTAGCTTTTTTAGCTGCTGCTGCACACTGCTGGCTCATGTTTAAGTGATTTTCCTCTACGTCCCCCTCACAGTGACTGTTTTTGAGTTGGGCTTCCTTTCCCTGTGACAACCTATCAGGGATTTGAACAATGCAATCAAGGTTGAAGAAACCTTTTTAAACCCATCTCTCCTTGGGAGATGGTTTCTGCTCAACTGATCCTCTTTGCTGCTCTTTTCATGCTATTTGGAACTTTCTTGAAAAAATATGATTGGAACTGTGCAGTCATTCAAGGTGGAATCTGAGCCTGGAAAAGTATCTCTTCCTGGTAGATTGAATCTAAAATTACACAGATGTGCATGTGTGTACATACCCACTACTTCACACTACTATGATGGCAATCATCTACTTCACTAAGATGCTTTTTCCCCAAGTGAATGATACTTTGATTTCTGTTTCCTAATTAAAGAATTTTGCATTTATTGCTTTTAAATTTTTCTAGTCAATTAAGATACTTTAGATTTGTTTTTGCTGTTAGCTGGCTTAATGTAGCATATTCCAATTGGATGATAGAGAAACATTCCTAACTTAAGAGCAGTCTGAGAGGGGGAATGCTTTTCAGAGAAGGACTGGTCCATCAGATGCCAGACTTTTGTTTGGGTTCCTACCTGGAACAGAGGGCTGGATTTGGGACACCTAAGGTTTCATGATGACTGGTACCACAATCCCAACCATGAGTTATGCCCTTTAGAGGAAGACCCTAGTCCATTTGTGTCCCAATTTCAGTGACTAAAGTTAAGCCTGCACCTCATTTTACCATAAAATTGTAGCATAATTAAATTATCAAAGCTCCCTTGGTTGGTAGCTTGGTTTGAAATTCCAGAGTTATTCCTTCATAAATTAATGTTTTTCTATTGTATATTCTACTCTGAACTCTGAAACTAAATGGAGTTTGGCCTGACCACTGTTTCTTCACCAGAATCCCAGGGTTGTACTGTAGATTAGCTGGCAAATAGGAACAAAGAATCCTGGAAGTACAGTGGGAACTCTTCTTGTACTGTAGCCTTGAAGATGTCCATGGAGTCACCAATGCTTGAGCTTAACTTGAAGAAAACCTTCTTCTGTAAGTGGGGCAGCTATCGCTCTTCGGTTGCGTTATTTTGCCCCATTACCACCACATCATTATTGTGCTTTGGGCACTGTGTGGGATCTAGACTAGCATAGCCTGTTCTTTTATCTTGGTTCTGTGTTAAAAACATTCATGGAAAAGTTAGGGAAGCAGAAGATAAGAACAGGTTTGCCTGTAGATAGATCGGTAGTAGGAGTTCCATTTGCTCCCCTTTTGTGCTCTGCTGGTACTTGTTTAACTGACTAGTAAGAGACACTTCTCAGTTCTCAACTTTTGGTCCTCCAAAGAAGAATGCACGTGACAATGGTGCTTCTGAATGTCTTACCACCTGCTACTGATGGGCTGAACATCCACTGGAGAGCTATATTTAAAAAGACATAAATTAATGTGTGCTTTGCAATCTGTGACACTTTCCATCAGAGACCGGGGATCTTTCATGAAGCAGCACAGAAGCCTCTGTCAGTGGCCAAGTCCTTATCCAGCAAGTCCACTTTGCGATGTCTCCCAGAGTTGCGTGTTGCAAGTGCTTCCTTGGCCGAGGCCCAGCACTCCCTAAACCCGTCTTGCTGGAGCCACAATCTGCTCCACAACTTGTCTTGCTCGGATTGCATTTCACCAACTCCCACTTTTGTCAACGAGGCCCTGAGGATGATTTCTTCTAGCCTGGACTCGCCCACAACGAGTTGCTTGGCTGCTCTTGCTGCAATTTTGTGAGAAGCAGCTTTCTTTGGTGGTGGCGGTGGCTGGCTGAGAGCCAGTTCCAATCTGGTGGGCAGAGAACGAGGTTTGCATCATTCTCGTCTGGGAAAGTGAGAGGCCTGCCACCGTGCCCCACACAGTCCTGTGCCTCTGGGGATCATGAGGAAGCCACATCTATGGACGAGGCTAAAACAGGCAGCTGCCACCTTCCTTGCCTCTGGCCAATGTTCCTTTGCATTCTGAAGGTAGAGCATTGTGGGGGTGGGATTGAGGGAACAGCCCACTTCCGATGAAAATAACAGGAAAGTGCAGGGTGCAGGATTTAACATATGAAAAGTTAATGTCTGTCCTATAGAAACGAGGTCTTTGTTACTTTCATGTCTGTCTTTGAGGTCCTCACGAGATGGACTTGAGAAATCAGGCTAGCCTCATGAGTCTACACCAGCTCCTATAACAGCCCATTTGTGGGGCTGAAGGCTGTAGTTGGTCACTGAGCAGAGTGACAGATTACATGCCAGAAAATGGGGCAAGGCTAGGATGGAGAGATGGGGTTGGGGGGAGCAGGCAGAAGCATGGCCACAATTGTATCCAGCCAAGCTATTGATGAGACATGGGTTGTGGCCTTTTGTGGGGGATTTGAGGATAATAGCTAAGATTCCAGGAATGTAGGCAGAATGATGCAGCTCAAAAACTATCTGGTCACATCAACTGTGATCTGGCAAAGACAATTTAGAATATAGACCTTTCTGAGTCTGTTTGGAAGTCTACTTCCTGCAGTTAATCTGGCAAGTCTTGGCAAGACCCCCTCAATTTACCATCTTAGGTGGGCCAGGAACATTCGTTTCCTTTGCTTTCATCTCAGAATGGCAAGCTACAATATTTTTTTACGGTCCTCTCTGTGTCTTTCTGTTTTTGATAGAGGACAGAATATGCCATCCATATTCACCTCTTGCTGTATGTCTTGCTTACAGTCAGAAAAAACATGGGTTTCTCCTTAACGTGCCCAATACCGATTGAGTCTTGTTTGTGATCAGTAACTAAGCCCATTGGTTTAAAACTGGTTCTTAAGAGAGTTTGAGAGAGGGCCATCCAGAGTAAATACCAAAAAACAAACAAACCACAGTTATAGGAGAAATTTCTTGGCAGTGAGAACAATAAATCAGTGGAACATCTTGTCTCAAGAAGTTGTGGGTGCTCCATCACTGGAGGTTTTTAAGAAGACATTGGACAGTAATTTTTCTGGAATAGTATAGGGCCATGATGGCAAACCTATGGCATGGGTGCCACAGATGGCACACAGAGCCATCTTGCTGGGCACACAAGCTGTCAGCCAACTTACCTTCAGTTAAGCATGCACATGCACGCATGTGCAATTGCAGAAGCCCAGTTGGTCTTTGGGCATCCGCTGTACATGCGTGCGATTGCAGTAGGAAATCCAGCTGGTTTTTGGAGCCCTTCTGTGCATGCACATGTGAGTGCTCATGTATGTGCCTGCATGCATGTGCAGATGGTGTACGCAAGTGCGGATGGCACGCACAAAGCGTGTACTTTTTGGCACTTGGTAAGAAAAAGGTTTGCCACTACTGATATAGCGTCGCCTTCTTGAGCAGGGGGTTAGACTACAAGAACTCCAAGGTCCCTTCCAACCTTGCCATTCTATAGTCTATATTCTAAGATAAGTAGTGAGACGGAAAGAGTTAAACAGTATAAAAGCTTTCATGTTTCAGATTTCTGAAATGGTGTCAGATGACTGCAGAGCAGAAGGAAAAAAGGGGAAATCACCTGAAGGAAAAATGATCCTTCAGGGAAAACTGCAGAGTTTGGAGAACAAGGGAGGTGGTCTTTCCCAGCATCTCCTCCTCCACATATGTACTCTAAGTGATGCTGATGCCCAGAGTCATGCACAAAGGTGAAGCCAGCTCCTCATAAGGTGAGGAGTGGCCGGTTTCTTCTTTCTTGGCAGCCCACTTCCAAGTTTGCTTCTCATGAAGAAATCATCAACTCTATACACATCGTGAACGGGAGCATAAATATAGATATTTGTAAGGGATTCAAAGAAAAGGACACATTTTAGATTAGTAAATTTTATTAACCATATATCTTATAAACAAATTTTATATGTTTCAAATTTTATATGTATCAAATGAATATCAAAATTGAAGTTTATCTCTGTTTACAAGGCCATGAAAACAACACTGGGTATATGAAAGAGTCACCTTTGGTAAGATGGGTGGCGTATAAGTTTAATAAATAAATGCATTAAATTCTCTCAACAGAAATCAAGAAATGTATTGTTTTCTATCTTCTTTCTGTCTAACTTAACATATTAATGTAGTCAATGTGGCCAAATATACATCTTACATAATTATTATTTTGTATAACTGTAATTTTTATTTTTTTGTGTTTTCTAGCTGCGGTTGTCACATAAAAAGCCAACTCTTCTAATTGCTTCAGTGTTGCAGTTAAGAATGAAAACCAGAAGGTCATGTAAAATTTCTTAACCCATTTTTTCCCCGTTTGTATTGCTCATCAATTCCCAGGATTTTTTTTAAAATCAAAGGTAATTGCCACAAAATTGTTTCTGACAGTTCCAACAGTTAATGGAATAAACTTTATTCATTTTATTTATAAATTTGTTTAAATATCACCTAATCAGAGTTTATAAAATGTCTCTTTTAATGTATGCCTTTCAAAACAATTGATGTCCTGGCAAGAGCCTTTGGTGTAATTTTGGTGTTAGCCAGGGAGACAGGATCCAGGGAGGGATGGAGGGAGGCGGAGAGAGAAAGAGAGAGAGGCAATTGCACTCCTGCCTTCTCCCCAAAGCTACAGGCCTGTTGTCTGCTCTTCAGCCCCCTTTCCCCTTCCTTGGCAAGGGAGCAGAGTCTGCAGGGTCACAGCTGGGTAGTGACACAACTGTCATGTCCAGCATCCGACTGTGGAAGGAAGGTTAGTTATGACTGCAAGAGCATCACTCCTTTTGAGACCGGCTGGTCAGGCTTAACATCTCAGACCTTCCTGCAGGTCAAGGGTGTGGCCAAGCGAAGGAGGGGCCACCCACGGCCAACTCCTGAGCTGGCTGCTTGCATTCCGATTCCCAGGGACTAAATAGGGGCCATAGCAGAAATCCCACCTCCCCTTCCCAATCAGTTGCTGGAACTGAGACACTAGCACAGGTGGCAGCATTTCTGGACAAAAGGCTGGCAGGTGGCTTTTGTTCCTGGTGCTAGAGACCTCCTCAGCTCTGTGCCCAGCCTTCCTGAGCTGTGGTTTTGAACCAGGCATGGTAGACTTCACCCAGTTGCATCATGTGGTTGTTCATAAAACTGTAGAACAATAGATTGAAAGAGATCCTAAAGAAGTCTAGTCAAACACACTTCTTGGTCCAATATCTGGCTATCCCTCACCCCTCAGAAAGTCTCTCACTTTCCGTGAGGCCGCCCTTTCCACCATTTGAAAGCTGTTACCATCAGGACATCCCTCTAGATGTCTACTCTGAACCTTCTTCTCATAATTCTAACTTGCTCCTGTCCTCCAAGGCAAGAGTATCCATTTACTTCCTGCTGTGTTTGATAACCTAGATAGCTGAAGTCTGCTATCATGCCTCCCCCAGCCTTCTCTTTTGTAGGCTAAACATGTCCGTTCCCTTAATTATTTCTCATAGGATCTGGTTTCCAGTTCCCTCATCGTCCTGTTAGCCATCCTCTGAACTGACTTCAGTTTGGCAGTATCCTTTATAGACATCGGTTCTGGAATTGGCCACATTATTGTGGGGAGAGGGGAATCTAATCAAGACAGAGTGGGACAATGCTGTCCCATGATCTGAATTACACTTCAATTAATATACCACAAAGGAGCATTTATTTATTTATTATTTATTTATTTATTAAATTTATATACCGCCCCCTCTCCTTTGTTTTTCCAGCAGCTGCACCACACCATTCAATCATGTTCAAGTTCAACATTCAGATCCTTTTTGCATCTTCTACTGCCAAGCCATTTCTTCTCCATCCTGTAATTTGATCCCCCTTTTTTCTCCCCAAATGCAGGGACAATTTGTATTTTTCCCAATGAACATCAGACTTTCTTTAAAAAAAAAATCTGTTATAAATTGTTAGCTACTATTTAGAATTTTGTATCATCTGCAAATTTGATAATCATCCCCACAACCATTTCATTCAAGTGATTAATAAAAATGCAGAGACCTCTGGCCACCAAGATGAGAAAGTTAAATGTCCAATCCCTTCTGTAGCCCAAGCCAAAATGGCCATGGAAGGAGAATGCTTGTCTAAAGCAGCCTATATAGGTTGCTTGAATTTAGGTAGATTCCAACCCCCTCCACCTTACCAACCACGTGGTGAGGAAGTCTGCTAGCTAGGGTTGGGGCAATAACCATGTTGAGGACAAGCAGATGTGAACATGAACCTTTACTGCAGAGGAGTAGAAAATGATCTGGCAATGCTAGAATTCTTGATTTTAAAACAGTCTAAGCACATTTAATATCTTGGCTTCAAAAGTGGATTTTAATAAACTAGAGGCATGAAACTAAGGTCACAAGAGAAGTACTGGGAAAAGAGGCTCAAGATAGATGGAAGTTGAAAATATATATCCATTGGTTGAATGTATAATATAATATCCATATAAAACTTAGCAGATGTATAAAGTGATGGAATAATAGTTTAGTCAAAAGAACAATTAACTAATTGATAATGTATGAATATATACTAGAATGATAATGTGAGAATTTATATAAACTAAGTGAGGACTATGAAAAGATAGCACAAAAATGTGTAACCAACTGACACACTGTAACTGGAAGATGTTTTTATGTTTTTATGTTTTGTTTGTGTATGTATGTATGTTTGAAAATAAAAAAAATCTTTATAATAAAGATAGATGGAAGTTTCCAAAACAGGAGATAATAAATCTTGGAGACTGGGGAGGTGCCAAAGGACTTAAGAAAAGCCAACTTGCAATATTTGCAATATTGCAATTTGCAACTTGCAATATTGCATATATGACTGCACGGCCACTACCAACTCCACCACCATCATCAAGTTTGCTGATGACACCGTCGTGGTAGGCCTGATCT